>JACWRQ010000135.1:31274-84080 GCA_014849955.1 Cryphonectria carpinicola | reverse complement strand
GACGTGGGTGGGGCCGTGGGGGCGGCGTTTTTTTTTTTTTTTTTTTTGTGAGCTTGCAGGGTTGGTATCTACAGCGCCAGGCCGACAATGCTTTTAGGCAGGATGATTCTGTCAAGGAACCACATGTGGAAAAACCTGGCTTGGGCCAGTGCAGGCAAATTCGAGGGGCATTATGTGTGTGTATGGGACTGAACCTCCTCGACCTAGAAGCAACGTTACTAGGAATTTCTACCTCTGTCATTAATATCCCAAACCATGTAGATACAAACGGAGAGCAGCAGCAATGTCTATGCATAACGTTCATTCTGACAGAATGATATCAATAGGAATCTTCCAGACCTCACTCAATACGTCTTTCCAGCCCCCTCCCCTTCCCCCACCTCCCCTTTTCTTCCCCATTTTTCTTTTCTTTTCTTCTTTCTTTTTTGGTCCTTACTGAATTATATCTTATTTTATTGTTGTACATGTGTCATTATGATTAGACAAACAATAGCCTTCCTTTCATGTGTGTAAAGAGACAAAAGAGGGTGGGAGAAGCTATCTCAGGCCCGCTGGTGGTTTACAGCAGAAAATGATCGCTGGAGTTTTCCACATTTGTGTACTTACACAGAGAGACATATAAATTCAAAATTGAAAGAAATTGGGAAAACGTTACTGTGAACGGGCTGAACCACTTGGCCGGAACAACGCGCTCGAGGGGGCCTCCTGGGTACCGACCAATATCGACACCGTCGACGACCTCGTCGCATACCTCCAGATTGTGTTCCCCATGTTCTCGAACAACGACATTGTCAGGATCCTGCGGTACTATCCTGTGAGCAACGCCTCTACCAACCCGGACGCGCTGAAGTTTGCGACCGAGGGTAGCTCTGGGCCGACCAACATCAATGAGAGCACCGCCGCCACCGGCCAGCAGGAGCGGGCTATTGCCATTTATGGCGAGACCACCTTCATATGCCCCACATACTGGCTCACTGAGGCATACAGTGATAATAGGCTTCGGGGTCAGAGCTACAAGTACCAGTGGTCTGTCCCCAACGCGTACCACGGCGCTGATGGCGCTGCATATTTCTCGTGGCCTGAGACCAGCGCATATTACAATGCCGACGTTGTACGTGTTTATCTTGTCCAGATTTCCTTCGATTGAAAAAAAAAAAAAAAGGACTCAGTTGCTAAGTGACCTAATTATCCCAGATATATGCCTTCATGATCATGCTGGGCAACTTTATCGTGAGCGACAGCCCAAGAACCGATAGCCTGGTCCTGAACGGCCTCACTACAGGTAACACTACCTACAACCCGGCCAGCGAATGGCCACCGTATACTATCTATAATCCTGTTCTCATGGACATCAATACCACCTGCACCTCGGGCGAGGAACTCAGCGGGCTGTACCACTGCCGTGGGGAAAACACTTTCCGTCTTGCTGATGGAAGCAGGGCGAGGGTTTAGGTGCGATTTTTGGAGGTCAATGGGTGAGTTGGTGCCAGAGTGAGGTGTCGGGTGTGTGCATTAATGCACCATATGGATCAAGGTGTGCGAGGGCCAGTGAATCACTGGCCCAGGGCTCTAGATAGCCTCAGGAATTTCGGCCATCTAGCTTTTCGTTCTTCCTTTCTCTATTCCTCAACGCCCATTGCAATAGAGCCTGTTCCTCGCCTAGGTTATGACTGCTTCTCCTCTTTTCTCTCTTTTTGAGGGTTCACGATAGTTTGCATCGAACATCGGCCCCTGAAGTACGAGCACCTGGATTTCAGCTTCGAAGCACGCTCAACGCGGCTGATTTCCATCAGAACGATACGAAGAAGGCTCCTGCAGGCCCTTCAACCCATTTCCGTCTCCAGGATAGCCAGCTGAGCCGTTCCGAAGACAACTCCATTGAAAGTCAATGGACTCTGCTGGCGAAGGCATCACAAACCAGTTTACTTACGAGGTAATTCAAGAAGATGACGTAGAGGCTCCTCAGATCCCTCTACTATTAATATCAAGACTGTCTATTAACAACACTAAGGCGTTCAAGATGGACGGCACCAAGGTTTCGTCGATCCCAAAATAACGTTCGGGACCCTTCTTCAGGAGGAAACCTTCGAGGACAAGAGAATTATGTCGAGTCGACCATCCTTTTTCCCACGAGTACCTCCACTACATCCTCGAATCAGTCCCTGAACCTGACAAGGCCAGCGATTCTGATGGCTTTCCAGCCTGGACTCGCCAGCGAGCTCAAGTCGTCACAATGCTACAGAATATGATGAACAAAGTAAGGAGCCCTTCATTCTTCCTTTCCTTTTTCCTAAGAACCACTGCAGAGGAGCCTGTTCCTCACATACAAGGTGTACGGAGCAGCATATGGTGGGTGTCAATCAGTCTAGACGGACAAACAGCTTTGTAATGACTGCTATTACTGCATAATCCGGTAAGTGAGCAGGGACAATGAAGATTAAAGTTTAACCAGTACAGGTCATCATTGTTTCTACATAGGTTATATGATATCAAGTCTGGGTGGATTGCATAATTGCAAAAGAGCTGTTGATTAATCGGAAAGAGTCCACCATGCACATGCACGGATTTGCATCGCCTGGCACCAGTATAGCTTGGGGCTCATCTTCAATATTCTCGTCTATGCATTGTATATGCTTATTGTCATTGACACAGACAAACAATAGAATTGTGTCTGCATAAGGCTATTGAATTCTTCGGCTGTCTCTGTGACAACATCTCTTACAGAGACTCTGAGGACTCCGAGCCTGTGCAAACAGAATTCTATTTAAAAAGTTTTTTTTCTGCTCTGAACTCACATGGCAGATAGAAGCTCTTGGGTCTTTCTTGGAATCATCCGCATGTTGCACACTAGGTCACTATCGACACGACAAAAGGAAGACAGCGGAAAAACTTGGTAGTTTCTTGAAGAGATAATTATCTGAATTTGGTACTTGATATTTCTAGAACCCAGCTTCAGTCGCTTTATAGACAACCTTGAGCTTTTATAAAGTCCGGACCTGCCAAAGCTGAGATCTCAGATCAGTTGAATCCAACCATCCACCTCTTCTTCATCTACTGCGTTCCTGTTTTCCTCACTATCCAGACGGTCCTGTTTCCAACCATGGCCACTCCTCAGACCTCCGCCGAGAAAGGCGCCTTCAAGGAGGTGCAGGACCCTGCCGACTGGGGCTACCAGGTCAAGAAACGCAATCCCCAGAGAGATGGACCCTCCCATGTCTACTCCATCACACACCCCGAGTACAAGAACATCTTCGGAAGCATCAACGGCGAGGTCGACGTGTTCCGATACAATACTGAGGACACAGGCTCCCTCGACATCGTGTGCGCATGGAACGGGATGGACGACCGCCCCCGTCACGAGAAGCTGTGTCTGCGCCAGCTTGTGCTGGGCTTCTGGAAGTTCACCCTGGGCCGCAACCCCCGCGACCTGAAGCAGATCACCTACGTCTACGTGCAGGAGACCAACCTGACCAACCTCATCCTCCAGATCTACAACAAGATGGGCGCGGGCTTGTATACTAACCTCCTCGTCAGCAGCAGAGACGAGGAGGTCTTTTCGATGATCGTCGACGGCACGCCTTTCGGCAACGGGGCCAAGCAGATGCTTTCCGAGTACGAGGAGTTTGCTGGTGTGCTGATCGAGTCCTTCCAATTTGTCTGGGAGGAGGGAGAGAACTACGCTGACTTTGTTGTGAAGTTCAAGTGAGGGTGAGTGTGCGAGCGCGCCTTATCCCTCATTATATACACACTTCGTTCTCTTGGATCATCGACCTGCTGACAAGTATCATTTTACTACAGGTAGGCCATTAGTGTTGGGCACTCCAAAGTCTTTCTCAAGGTGAAACCCCATTGTTGTTCATTGCCACAATGGTTTCTTTTCAGTTTCTCGTAATTTCGTGCGACTTAATAATACATTGCACTTGCATCAATTCTCTTTTTGAGTACTTCAGTAAGTATTCATTTTGACCAAAACGTCCAAGATGGGCTTGAAAAATTACCCAAATGATTTTAATTCAACCAAAGACGGACTCCTGGTCCAGGTCAATTATTCTGAAGCGACATTGAAGCTTTTTGGTCATCACCTGTTGTCCTCTTCATACTTTCATTACTTTTCCTCTTGCTCTTTTTGTCTTCTCAAACTCCGTTCTCTCTCCCTGTCTCTCTCGCCTGATTCTTCTCTCCCCTCTTCTCTTTCCGATTCTTTTATTGAATATGCTCTGTATTTGACATATTGCTTATGATGATTCCACGCATGATATCCTCCTCCACCAAAGTGGCTACAAACGTACATAGGCTATGCGTTTGAAGAAGTGAGTAATTGGTGGGAATGCTATCGCTGCGGGACGAGGCCGATCGGCCGTTGCGGAGCTCCGAGAATTCTGCCCTCAACATTCAAGAAGCCTTCCTCCAAGCTTCACCCACGTACCAGAAGACATATATAACTACTTGATCACATATCACGAAACCTTGCTGTTGCCGTCAGCAATCAAGCATTTGAACCTTCAGATCCACTGTTTTTCCTCTTCTCGATAGGCCCCAAAGCCGTTCCTGAAATTCGGCTCACATTTTCTTTCCTGCCATATAATCACCAAATGGCTCGTCGCACCTAGCGAACTCCACATTCCATGAGAAATTCTCACAAGCGAGAAAGAGAGCCTCCTCACGAAAAGTCCTAATTTTCAGTTAATTATTTTTTATTTCTTCATTCACTTTTTTTCTTACTCGGTACGACACAGTTCTCCAAGGATGGCCATCAGCCTCCACAGCCTCGCCGCCGAGCTCGGCATCACGACGATCCTCGCGGCTCCGCGCGACCTACACCTCATCCTCCTGACGCGCTGCCTGAGGATGGCGGCATACGGCGGCGCCTCGCTGGTCCTAGCCCTCCTATTCTCGGCCCTGGGCATCTCCGAGGCGCGCATCGGCCTGTTCATGACGCTCACCCTGCTCGGCGACGTCGGCCTCTCGCTGCTGCTCACCCTGGTCGCCGACGCCGTGGGCCGCAGAAAGATCCTGCTCCTGGGCTGCGCCTGCATGGCTGTCGCGGGCCTGGTGTTTGCGCTGGCGAGCAGCTACTGGGTTCTCCTCCTGGCCGCGGTCGTCGGCGTGATTTCTGTCTCGGGCAACGAGATTGGGCCGTTCCGCGCGGTAGAGGAGAGTGCCTTGGCGGGTTTGGTCGCTGAGGACGGGCGGAGTGATGTCTTTGCATGGTACGTGGTTGTGGGCACGCTGGGAAGCGCGCTGGGTCTCACGGGGGCAGGATGGGTGGTAGAAGGGCTGAAGGGACGAGGCTGGGTCGAGCTTGACGCCTTTCGGGTGGTCTTTTGGGGATATGCCCTGGTGGGTGTGGCCAAGGCGGTCCTGACAGGACTTTTGAGCGCCAAATGTGAAGTCAATGGTGGCGTGGATGGCTACAAACCTGTGAGGGACAGGACGAGGCAGACTGGAAATTCAACAGCAACTACGGCTGGAGCAGGAGAAGAAGGAGATGATGAGAGTGAACTAGCTGGGTTTCTCGCCGGGTCGTCAGACGACGAAGAAGACTCTGGTCACGAGATGGCTGAGCTCTCTGGAGCAGCAGCACCAACGCCAGGTGCTGGTCCAAGAAACCCTTCTCCGTCCCCTCCTCCAAAGCCGAAACGAGGTTTTGCACAACTCTCGACAAAAACCCGTTGGACCCTCCTCAGGCTCTGCGCGCTCTTTGCCATCGACTCCATCGCTAGCGGCATGGTCCCTTATTCCCTCATCAACTTCTACATGGATCGCAAGTTTCACATGCCCAAGAGCACCCTCGGCGACATCATGTCGGTCGTGTGGATCATGAGCAGCGTCGGCAACATCTTCGCCTCCGCCATCTCCAAGCGCATCGGCCTCATCAAGACTATGGTCTTCACCCACCTGCCCTCGGCCATCTTCCTCGCCCTGCTGCCCGCACCGAATGTCGTCTGGCTCACCGTCGTCTTGTTGGTCGCCAGGGGCACGCTGGCGAGTATGGACCAGGCGCCCAGGTCGGCTTTCCTGAGTAAAGTAGTGCAGGCTGAAGAGAGGACTGCCGTCATGGGCGTCGTCAACGTGGTCAAGACCTTGAGCCAGAGTGGCGGGCCTATAGTCACAGGTGTGTTGGCTGGAGAGGGGCGATTTTGGATTGCGTTCATGGTGGCGGGTATGTTGAAGGCGTCATACGATTTAGGCTTGATGACATTCTTCTTGAAGACGGAGAGAGAGGCCGCAAAGGCTGCACAATCAGAGGAGGCATAGTTGAGATCGGAATTTGTGTACTCGGGTGTTTGTTTTCTCATCACGAAATGATCATGAGGGTATAACGGCTAGATTCAAAATTTGGCTATCCTGGGGTATTCAGCTCACTACATCGCTGTCCATCTGTTGAGAATCCATAATAGAAGTCAAAGAGCTCATGTGAACATCCATATCATTACTTGCCGAGAAGTTTAGCCATGATGATCCCATATTAGAGGGCTCCAGACCCAGGCTGAGGAGCCTATAATCTGGCATTAAGTCCGAGAACCCTATTGTAAGTGAACCACTATTAATTAATATTCCACTCCGAATATTTTGCTTTATTTTCTTTTCCAAAAAAAAAAAAAACAAAAAAACATGAAATCATCAAAAAAAAGGCAGTTAGTGCTCAACTCACCTGTGAAATATGGAATGTTAAAGTCGCCAGGGACAGGTGGCGATGCTGGCTCGCTGGGTGATGGTTGAGAGTCTGATCGCGTACTATTACCACCAGAGTGACCCAGCACGTATCGCAAAGCTGCGACGGCTTTTCGAGCTTCTCTCGAGGTCACGCTCTGACGGCTCCATATGATAAGCGATCTCTCCAGGAGCTTTCTGATCTTGTCCACAGGGACGTGATCAACCTCTCCGAAACCCCCTCCCCCTTCTTGCCGGTCTGTTCCAGTGCGCGTCTTTAAGTAAAAGCACAAGATGCTTGTGGCGAGAAGAAAGTTGTTCATGACTGCCGAGGAGATCCTCTAACGATCTTGGTATAAGAGGCCATCTACCTGTGTCTCCTCGTTAACTAGCTGTTGGAAGTCGAGACTCTTCATGGCTGCAGTAAGACAGGCGGTGCGCGGCTTGGTGTACTGCTGGTCGTTACTGTAAGGCGACTCTAAGAACTTGCGGAGGACTATCATCTTCATCTTCTGGACACACATCTCTAGCTACACTCGTTGGATGATCATCTGCGATGATACGTCGAGAGAAGATGAGAGTCCTGTCCATTTGAAGATGGGTGGAATCGCCTCCCTGGATGCTTCGATCCGACTGTCGAGCTCGAGAGCTTCATCATAGGATCGCGGGCCGGCCATGGTAGCCTTGTCGAAAATAGCAAGACCTGCGGCCCGCAGCCGAATTTTAGCAAGAGCGTAGAGGGTAGGCGTGACCTCGGTCTCAGGGCGTGATGGAGGCATCTCGGTTGTATCCTTGTGGAAATCTGAATCATATAGATTCCGGGGCTCCAGAGTATCAGTGTGGGTCTCTTTGATCAGCCGGGGGAGACCGAGTTGCGCCGCCATGCTCCAGTCTAGCTGGAGAATCACCGCCCAGACACGTCTCCGTATCTCGCCTGCAAACGGGGAGATATTGGTGTAATGACGAGCATCTCGGTGGTATCCCATATGCAGGGCAATCTGTACTATATTGCCCACAATAATCCAGAGACCAAGGTCTACGCCCCGCTTGTGGAACACTTCTCCGAGGAAGTAGATGATTAAAGTTTCCAGCACGTACGGCCCGCCCTTGGTGTACTCGCCCAGCCTGAGGCACTGTGTTGCCTTTTCCCGGAACAGATTTACTTCGGCTTGCATTCTCGCTGCTTGAGGGGACTGGCGGGGGTACTCTCCGCCGTTAAGGGGCAGCGCACAAGTAGGATCGGTGAAGGCCTGTGGAAGCTGGGCGGAAACGCACAGCATACCGAACAGGAGGCCAACCCACATGATTGGCGCAGCTTCTGGGCACTTCCAGAACTCTGCGTACTAATTGTTATTGCACACAGAGTTAAAGAAACGTTGGGCAAATCAGTACGAATCAGTTTGGTCAGACATACCTCCCGGAGGAATTGGCCGCTATGTATCATGCCTGCACCTCAGTGTGAGCTGAAGAACAACATTTCCAGTAACCACTCATTAGGAGCCGCAGTTCCTCACCTGGTGCTATGTCTAGTATGTTGAAATAACGGGACACCAGTCTGTCCACGATACTTCGTTCTGGCAAGGCTTGAACGATTGATACCAGAGACTCGTGCGTCAACCCGCTGTACAACAGCACTGGCTGCGCAAAGCTTGACTGCAGGTAGGCAGGATCAGGATCGAAATCTTGCAAGTGATCTTCGTCCCCCTGGGAGAAGAGGGTTTTCAGTTCGGCAATGCTGTCAAGGACGGCCGACCAATGCGTAGAGCCACTGTAGCTCACACTACTCTGATGAACCCTGATACTTCCGTAATCAGATGGGGATGGTGAAACTGGGGGGTTCGAAACTTTTGTTGTCTCCAGCAAGGACTGGATTGGATGCTGT
The DNA here is from genome assembly GCA_014849955.1 of Cryphonectria carpinicola. Classification (NCBI taxonomy): domain Eukaryota; kingdom Fungi; phylum Ascomycota; class Sordariomycetes; order Diaporthales; family Cryphonectriaceae; genus Cryphonectria; species Cryphonectria carpinicola. Next base: position 75,544 of record JACWRQ010000135.1, on the reverse strand, counting down.
TCTGTCGTGTTGGCGCCCAGTTTGCACACTTCCTCGGGTGCTGTTTCACTCGGCTGGGGTGACGATCGCTCGGGAGCTGCCTGAGACTGCTTCATGAGACTGACGACCATCTTTTCAAGCGCTCTTATCCGATCCTGCACCTCGGCTGTCCCAGTCATCCGCCTTGGAGTTCTTGTGGCGCCGCCAGTGGTTGAAGAGCCCGGGTAGACGCACAGTGCTCCAACCCCTCTGCTTGAGCAGTTACTGCAAGGGTGTTGACGATCGCATCGTTGCCTGGGAGAGACTCTGAGTATTAATGATTCGAAGTTGCTTCTGTGTGGGCGTTGCAAACCAGAGAGTGACCATGGTACCGAGTAGCTGGAATAATAATACTACTTACTTTCTTCTGCGACACATGTCACAGCTGAGCTGGGGCTTTTCACGGCGCGTAGGAGGCGAAGAAGGCTTCCTAGTACTGCTGTCCGATGGCGACACAGAGACTGGCCCTTTAGGTGCTAACAGTTGAGGCTCATTATTAGTTGAGCAGCATTCAATGCCTGTAGTCGACATGCTGGTATGGTCTCAAACGTTTCCGTCACGGTTGAATAGATGGAGAATATGAGTTCCTCTAAGCTATTTGTCTTATAATTACTGAGAAGGCCTTTCTGCGCAGCTGAATGGTCGGAGGATAATGGGCAGGCTGACTTATTTATGTACGCACTTGGAGCACCAAGTCTGTACTCTGATCCGATCTCCGCGGAGGATCGCTTAGGTAAGGAACTCCAGTGTGAGGCGTCCTCTGGATATAACAGGCCTCGCAGAGCAATGGACCTGAATCCGCTTTGCTGGCCTTCGGATATTATAGTTCTGAGAGTGGAATATTATTGTGGAGGTCACGGAAACACTCATAGTGGACTCCGGGGGTCACAACGAGATGTTCACGCAACAGTCGTAAACGAGGAAGTCCTAGATCTACAGCGCATCAGATTCCTGATATTTTCCCCTTAATTCAGCATTGAGCAATATATAAAAAAAAGTCGTTAAAAATTGTCTAGTACAGCTCCCCATGTACTTAGGTATCCAGCGTCCCAGAGCCACCATGTTGAATACCAAGTAAGCATCACAGTCAGATAGTTTGAATAAAGGGTTACAACCTAAGAACCTAAGAGACATTGCATCAATCCGTCTAATACAAAAAATACCCAAAAGAAGCCAACAAATCAACCTATATCCCGTTTTCCTTCTCAACCGAACAACCAGTTGATCTCCATCTGCTTGGTTTGATGCAAGATGGGAGCAACTACGACCTCTTCCTTGGTAAGCGGAAGAGATCTCAAAGGCAGTCTGCATGCTGTCTCAGCACCCTCTGGAGAGGCCAGCTCCCAAAGTCTGCAGCAGCAGCAGCGCTCTTCCTGGTCACTGCAGAGAGTTTCCGAAACTCCCTGACCTCAGATTCTTCCCTGGCAAGAATCACACTAAATCTTGCGATCCTCCGAGCTGCTTGAGCAGGTTCCTGACTGCTAAGCATTCCGTTTCGCCTCCATGGCCAAGCCTTTCTTGCACACATGGCAAGGTTCCGTCTTCATGTGGCGGACGTGAGGGTGCTGGGGACATAGCGTCTGGTGGGTTTTGCAGTAGCGAGGGTTTCTTGGGGTCCATCTCAGAATGGAGCATCTGCCAGGCCTGTAGCCCCGGTGGCCTGGACAGTGGTGGACGGTGGGCATCTTGAGAAGTGCGAAGTCGTTCTCAAGGCGTGGTTTTTTTGTTGGTGGTTTTTTTTTGGAGGGGGAGGGGGGTGTTTCTTCTTTCCTCTTCGACAGTCGTGTCGTGGGAAAAGTGAAAAGAGATTCTGACTGCTTGAGAGCAGACTGGATAGTGAGTTTGGTGGTGTTATTGTGCTCCTGCTTCTTGGGATCTCTATGATTCTAGACTGCGTTCTCGGCCGTATATATATGTTTCTATGTACACATATTATGGGCTGTCCTCAGAAGGACTTCATTCACTTTTAGATACCATGTCCTGAGAACAGCAAACAGACGGGCAGGATACAATGCAACTTTGTCCGCCGTTTCAGCGCCACATCATGATAGGCCCCTCTGAATAATACTACCTAGGTATTGTGCGTTGTATATTTGGCTATGCTTCTATGCTTGAGATACATACTCTTTTCTCTCGAATACGAGTCATCATAAATGATTATATTATCAAGAAGTGAAGACCAAAGGCTGGCCCTTTCAACTGTATTGTTGGAGGGTTTCAGCTCTGAATGACTTTGTGGTCCTGCTTTTGGGAGAAGAGTTTTGCATTCAGCTGAGCGCTTCACAGTTTCAAACTCTGCGAGTTGTTTATTCAACGTTCATTCTCGTATGATCTCTTCTTTCTCTCTCACAGTATCCTCCCTAGTAGCCCCCCCCCCCCCTTCTTTGGATGCTTTCAGAGTTGCTACACGAGTGACAACGAGCCGGCCGGTGCCAACAAATTTACTTTTTCATCTCCGTCTTCACATCTGTTATTGCGTATTGCACACTTGTCGGCTGTGCTTTGTTCCCCCCATGGCCATGTGTTCCCTCAGCCCGCTATGGCCATCACCTGCTCCATCCACGCATACACACACCCATTCGCAGCCGGGTACCCCATATGCGCCAATCCCGTGAAGAACCTCGCCTCCTTGGGTCCGCCAAACTCAAACAGCAACATACTATCTTCAACAGGCATCAGCCCGTCCTGCGTGCCATTGACCAGCAGCAGCCGACAGCACGCCCGGAGGCTCTAGTCCCGCTGCGCCCCGTCTAGCATCTCATCGACCGTCGCGTACCCGTACTTGTCGCGGAGCGCGGGCAGCGCCGTCCAGGGGTACTCGTGGTGTGCGGCCCGCTCGAGCCACGCGCGGCTGAAGAAGTGGTGTGTCCCTGCGCCCTGGGCTACGGCGCCGGCGAGGCGGGAGCTGTGTGTGTGCGCGGCGCGAACGGCGTTGTGGCCGCCTGCCGAGAGGCCCCAGGCTATGATCTTGGTCATGTCAATGGTTCTCTGCTCTTGCATCCTGCCACCAGAGTTGGGCGTTTTAGTAATGATAATTAACAAACCCCATCAGCATCAGGAGGGAGGAGATTCAGACGGCGACGTAACGTGCCAGTCCAGAATGCTCCTCCACAGCCTCTCTGCGCTTGTTGGATCCCGCCTGGCAGCAGGACAGTCCGCCGTCCCCGGAATGTCAACAATAACGCTCGCCCATCCCCTCGCCAGGAACTCATCGCTCCACCCCGTGTTATCCGGCCGGTGTCCGTCGAGGCCGCACATCAGCAGCACACCGCCGGACAGGGGACCTCCTTCAATGCGCCGCTGGGCCATCGTATGTAGAGCGGGATCTCAGCGCCCTCCACCACCTTCTCCTCCTCCACCTCCTCCTCCTCCTCCTCGCCCTGCCCCGCCTCAGTGGAGGCAGCGTTTATTTGATTCCTCGCCGTGTGCGCGATGCTGACGTCCACGATCGGGCACTCGAACAGCCCCGCAGCCTTCATGTATACGGCCTTCTGCAAGCCGTAGACCTCCTTCTTCAGCACCGAGTTGATATAAGGAAACCGCGCGATGCGGTATACCGCACCGGCCCGCAGGAACATCTTCACGGCGCCGCCCACGTCTCCACTCACGAGGCTCTCATCGCCGCGCCGGACCAGGTCCGCCGCAGCGGGGAGGAACGCCCGCGTGTACTCGTCTGTGTAGCCGTCATGGATGCTCTTCTCGATAAGCGCCTCGAAGATGGGGGCGGGGTCTTCGTATGTGCCGTCGTGGAAGGGGTAGAGGGCGCGCTGGCAGGGAGATTTCCACTTCTTGTGCCAGAGTGCCGAGATGGAGGTGAGATGGGGGTAGACCTGGTCGAACTTATCGCCCAGGATCCAGCGGGAGCCGGTGCGCGGGTCCGTCATAGCTCTTGTGTGTGAGAGAGCAAATGTGGGAGGAAAAAGGAGAATAGGGTAGCTGTCGCGTTATTGTCAGCAAATTTGTTAGGCTGGCTGCATGAACAACACAAAATATGTTCATCAGAAACGGAGCTGGCGAGGTCGCGTTGGCGGGATACGGACTTCCCCAGCGACGCCACGGTGACACCATCCACATCCCATCGAGAGAGCGCGCAAAAAGTCTGGGGGAAAAGGATTGCGATAAGATTGGCATTCGGAGCACAACTGTTTAGTTCTCTATAGGAGGAGGGCAGAGAGCTCAGTCGTCAAATCCGGCGAAATCATCACCTCCTCCATCCACTTCCATCTTGTCCCCTCGCGTCTCCTTCCTGACCTTGGCCCTGACCTGCGCAAGAAGCTCCTCCAGCTTCTGCTGCTCTTGCTTGCCCTCGTCCGTCAGGCCAGCCAGCCTGGCGGCCTCCCTCTTCTTCTCCTTCTTCTCGCGTCTCTTCCTGCGATCCTCCTCCCTCTCTGCCTTGCCGCTCCACGCCTCGTTCTTCTTTTTCTGAGCAACGGCCCTGTGCGCCGCAGCAGCCGCGTCGCCATTTTCGATGGCGGCTTGCCTCTCCACAAGCGCGGCCTGCCGCTTCCTCTCGCGGACCTTGTCTTTGTATGGAATGGCTTGAACGTTGATGTCAAGACCCAGTGTACGGTCGATGTCGAGTCCCTTCAGCTCGGGCATCTTGGGCAGCTGGACCAGACCGTACTGCTTCGCGAGCTCGTACCAGTCCAGGTCCTTGACACGGAAGATGGACGAGGCCTCATGCCTGCTGTAACTCCTGACAAAACTAGGAAAGGCCTTGTGAGACATGTCAAACACCTCGCGGTCGGCAATGGCCAGCGCCCTGATCTTGGCGGCTGCTTCCTCCGCTTCTTGGTCCGTGACGGAGATTCTGGGGTCCTTCAACGGCTGTACGGGCGTCTTGCGCACTTCCAAGAAATGGATAAAGTCTTCTTCCCGGCCCGGATTGAGCATGACCACCGCCAGACCCCTCCTGCCAGCTCGTCCAGCTCGACCCGCGCGGTGTATGTAGGTTTTGGGATCCTGTGGCGGATCCTGGACGACCAGATCGACTTGTGGGATATCCAGACCCCGCGCTGCGACGTCTGTGCAGAGGAGAACCGTAGGTGATGTGCATGCGAGAAAACGGGCAAAATTCTTGTCCCGAGTCTCGGGCCGCAGCTTGCCATGGAGCGGGATTAACTCGAAGCCTGCGGGCATGATGGCTGGCAGAACCTTGGCAAAGTACCTGACCGACTCGCAAGTGTTCAAAAACAGGATGCTCTTGGTAGGCCGTGGAGACACATTCTCCAGCAGTTGTGCAAGAGCAGGAAATCTGTGAGATGGCTTGAGCACAAGATACGCTAGTTGGAGAGAGGCGGGGGTTTTTCTCTGTACGAGATCAAAATTGATAAACAATTAGCGTACAAGCTTTCTCTTTTCCTTGGTGGCAAAGAAAGGGAACAGACTTCTTCTATTATGCTGCCATCCCTCAGGCTCTTGACGGTGACAGCTATCCTCTGGGGATTTCTCAGCCCCGCCCTGATCAGCTCAGACACCGCCTCGCTCATGGATGCGCTGAACAGACCGGTCCTCCTCTGCTTGGGCAGGTACCCCAAAATGGTGTTGAGCTGTGGCTTGAAGCCCAGGTCCAGCAGACGGTCTGCCTCGTCCATAACCAGCACTTCGAGGTTGGAAGTCTTGACAAGGGGGGAGGACAGCAGCTCGGCAAGGCGGCCCGGAGTGGCGATGAGGAGGTTCGGCGATTTTCGCACAAAGAAGGAGAGGTCAGCGCGCGGTTTCGTCAGGCCTGCTATGAGCAGCTGCGGCACCACCACGGGCTCCTTGGCGAGAGGCCTCTTGTCGTCAACCTCCTTCAGGGTGGGCAGTATCTCGGCGGACGGCGGGTGGAAGGGGAGGAGGTTCGTCGTGAGGACGTCATAGATCTGTTGTGCCAGCTCCCTCGTGGGGCTGATGATGATGCCCGTGACATTGTGTGGTTTCATGGACTCGTCTGCTCGTAATATCTTGTCGAGGACGGGGATCAGGTAGGAAAGGGTCTTGCCGCTGCCTGTGACGGCCTCGACGACCACATCCGTGTACTTTCGAAAGAGAGGAATGGTAGCCGCCTGGACAGGCGTCATGCGCGCCCCCCAGCCATTGCTGTTGACCGAGTCGAGGATCCAGTCTGCCAGCGGAGGTGTGAGGGCATCCCAGGCTCTTGGGTCTTTTTTGCTCGTGGCCTTGGGAGGCATTGTTCAGACGACACACTGGATCAGGTCAGTCCCTGGGAGTCGTTTCTCGGATGCGGCTTTCGAGATCTTGACGAAACTGGCAAGGCGCTTGACGATGTCTAGAGAGAGCATCGAGAGTGACTGGACAAGCCAAGAACTTTTTCTTCCCTTTTCTTTGCCAGCCGCAGGGAAGGAAAAGAAAAATAAGGTTATCTTATCGCCTCCAACTGACCTTGTTGTACTTTGTACCTTCCCTAGCGTCACAGTTTCCTCTCGGACCCTATCGCGCTCGTCTTCAAAACCTGCCAAGTAGATGAAATGTACAGTTGACATTGTCACGGTGCAGAGAGGCAAATGCAGTTACAATACAAAATAAAGGAAAAATAGTACTAAAATTTGCTTGAAACTAATTACCCGAACACAACACTGTCTACGATAACTCTTTTTGCAAACCCTACCTCAAATGGCGGAATGATCTCAAGGAAATGCTGGACCCCGTCACATGCTTTACATCAACTGTACTATGTATACAGTACATTGCTCCTGTGGTAGTGGAGTTTTGATCGAGTGCACAGGCCAAGCAAGGGACTTAGGTACTTGGTCCTCGAGGGGCCCTGCCAAAGATTTTTGGGAAGGCCTGAGCCAGTTGAGCGCCAGTGAACAAGCGAGAACAGAAACAAGCAGAGAGCGATGAGTCGATGTCATCTATCCACTCGTCTTCTCTCCTCGGCGCCGTCTTCCCTGGTTCTCTCTCTCTCTTCCCCCTTCATGTGCGTGCATACGCACAAATACTTTTTGGTTATTCGTCTAATGCTTTCCACAGCGTCAGTCAGTCACTCAACAAGGTCCATCAGTCAAGCCATTTCGGGGTGCCGAGAGAGGCCGCCGCCCCGGCAGCAAACCACCCACCCAACTCCCCTCCTAAGGTGTCATCCTACCTGGACCCAAATCTGACTTGACCCTGCTGTCATTTTTTTTTATATCCCCTCCATCCCCTACTCTTCTTCTTTGTTGATCATGCGGCGGAGTCGGTACGCTCTGTCGTAATAAAAGACCCGTTTTCAATCTGGATCCCATCGACGACACCGCGGCTTGCCTTCGCCTTCATTTGCACCACTACAAACACGTCACCTCCTCGCCCTCGTCCTCCTCTTCCTCCCCCTCCAACGCAGCCAGCACGCGTCAGTCTCGCAGGGACATACATCTCCACTCTACCACTACCTTCTCTGTCTGGCCTTTTGTCAGGGTACACGACGTTGTCCGCAAGTCTTTTTCCGGTACCGTCGCACATCCGGTCCTGCCGCCCTTCCCGACCCAAGTCATGTCCTTCGCAACGAAGCCGGTCATTCCGGCGACCCCTCGCGTCATATCTCCCAGTCCGACACCTTCCGAACGAGAATCCTCCTCCCAGGATACCTCCTACTTCGGCCCAACTACAAGGTCTGCGGCGAGGAGGAAACGGCTGGCCACGCCCCAGCCTGTCGAAGAGAGCCCAGACGAGGAGGATAATGGACGCAGCGGCCTGCGCAGGTCACGCACGAGGAGCAGGAGCCCGCTGGCCACCAAGAAGCTGAACGGCCTGACGCCTGTGTCCACCGACAACGGTACCGCCAGCGCCCCAGTTGCAGCAGCCGCAGCCGCAGCCGCAGCCGCAGCCGCAGCAAATGGCAAGAAGGCCCCCGAGGCGAACGGGCACCTGTCGCCAAACTCGGCCCAGTCTCCAGGCTGGAGCTGGCGGGACTTCAGCCGCAGCCCGAGCCCCCTGGGGTTGATCCCTATACATCGGCACTGGCGCACGTTCGTGCACAAGCATGAGGTGCCGCGGAAGCTGCTCCACACGTCCATCGGCTTCCTCGTCACCTGGCTTTATGTCTCTGGTACGCAGACCGCCTCCGTCTGCCCCTGGCTGATGGGCGCCCTGCTCCCCATCGCCACCGTCGACTACATCCGCCACGCCAACGACTCGTTCAACAGGCTCTACGTCAAGGTCATGGGCGCCTTCATGCGCGAGAGCGAGTTCGCCGGCTGGAACGGCGTCATCTTCTACCTGCTGGGCGCCTGGATCGTGCTCTACTCCTTCCCCAAGGACGTCGGCGTCATGGGCGTCCTGCTGTTGAGCTGGTGCGACACCGCCGCCAGCACCTTTGGCAGGCTGTACGGGCGCTACACCCCCCGCATCAGGAAGGGCAAGTCCCTCGCGGGCTCCACCGCCGCCTTCGTCACAGGCGTCATCACCGCCTGGTGCTTTTGGGGATGGCTAGCTCCCACCGTTGGCCCGAAGCCCGGTGACGAGACCTTCATGTTCACAGGCTCCCTCCGCCTGCCCCCTGTCCTGTCGAATGCCGTGGGCCTGACCGATGCCCAGGCAACAGTATCTGGAGGCTATGCACTCGCCCTCGTGAGCGCCTGGTCCGGATTCGCCGCCGCCGCGAGTGAAGTTGTCGATATTTTCGGCTGGGACGACAACCTGACGATACCCGTCCTAAGTGGATTTGGCATTTGGGGTTTTCTGAAGATCTTTGGATAGACAAAGGGGGTTCAGTCATCTCATCAGGATATAATATCACCAGGAACATCTCGTCACTGGTTTGTGATCGTATGGATCTCGGAGGATAGTTCATCGGTCATGTCTTTTCGTGCCGGCGGCCCTTCGCTATGCTAACTGATCTGGTTGGTTGGATTTTGATGACTTATGGCCGGCATATTTTGTGTGTGTTTGTGTGTGTTCAAACACGAGGTCCTCACGAGCGACGTTTTGGAACGAACTACGCAAAGTTACAAGGGCTGGCGTTCTGGTGGTTTCGGTATCAGCGAGGGATTGGGAATAGACGACAGGACTTGGGCACACCCGAAATCTAGACCAATCTCCCGGATGAACTTGAAGATTACAGAATATATTTACATATACATCTCAAACATCTGACAATCTGCACCAGGAACACCATGATTCTCAGTGTCTATATGTCTGCCTACCTTATCTGATGATTTAGACGAGATAATAGACAACATGGTTTTCCCAAAATTCCCGGTGGTAATTTTTTATATATCTACTTACTTTAACCCAAGCATCCACCAACTCAATCCAGATTTAAACAAACATTTTCTATGGTCTTTAGATCTCATGTACCTAAACATCCGACTTACCGGACCCATTCTAGACAAGCTTCGGTTGTTTTAATGAAAGAAAAATGAAAAAGCCTTCCCAGCGACTACTTGATGTTCTCAAAAATTCCAAATAAGCCGTAGACAGATAATACCCCCCCCCCCCCAAAAGAACAAAATCTTTGGCGCCATACTTGAGCATATTCCGACCCCAAGACATGATGTAGACGGTCTCCCCCACAAAGAAGCCACCGCGTCTATTCGTCACTAGCGAATCCAATCAACGAAACGTGGTCGACACCAGGCTCAGCAGCGACGGCGGACACAAGCAGCCTAAAAAAAAAAAAAAAAAAAAAAAAAAATTTTATTAAAAAATTATTAAAAATTAAAATAAAAAAACCAATCAACGCCGAGGAAATACCTTCGACCCCTCCCCAAGCGCCCCCCGGCCTGCCGCTGTGTATCCATGGTGAAGCCTCTAGGCGTGGTTCTGGAACAGGGTGGCGGAGATGCGGTAATAATACCTGGGGAACCCTTCGCCCCACTCGTCTCGTTCTTGGTTCGTGCTTCACAGAGCCAGCTGCCGCATTGGGATGCGTAGCGAGTTGTACACACAGAGCTAGATATACGTCGTTGAGTGTTCTCAAGTTTATAAAGATGGTCAAAATATGCGTGTTGGGGTATAGTAGACGGATCTGTGATGAGATGTTTGGTATGAAAAGATGATTCGATGAGGAGAAAAAGAGATCATGTCTGGAGAAAAGATGGGTGGCAGGAGCCAGATATTTATACATTCAACAACATTCAGCTCGACTTCTTTTTCATTGCTCTGACCTTTGGCCAACGTTGACGCTGGGTGCTTAGAAAAAAGTCAACCAAGCAAGCAGACAAGCATGTGATGAACTCTCAACTTGGTAAAGCAGCAGCAGATCAGCAGACTAGGCCCTATAGAAACATGTCTCAACCGTCACGAGTAACCATCTCTATCAAGCGGCATGCTCATTTGTGTTCTCCACCTGGGGCCCAGAACGGCCCTCGTTTGGCGCTTGGTGCCACGGCGGTACAAGATTGTATATCAGTGCGCAGAAGATCGCACCGGCAGTCTGATTGTTACTGTCAGCCTTTAGGTCGCAAGATCGCTCAAACACAAAAACCCAGCACATACCGGTCCAGACCACCAGATCCAATGGTCTGAAGAGAAGAAATAGTTAGCGTCACGTACGCGACACGGAGCAGCCGCCCCTTAATGCTTGAGAGGTGAGGAGACAAGTATTGACAGGCTGGGTCATGCTTACAGTCAAAACTATTCCGCGCCACAGAAAACGCCACGCATCTCGCCGGGTTGACACTTGCGCCTCCATAGCCTGTGGCGTCTCCGGTAGTTGACGCCGTGACGACGCCGAGGGAGAGGCCCACCAGGAAGGGTCCAAGCTGGGGCCCAAAGATGGCAGCCTGACGGGGATCGAGACCTGTTCCAAAGGCGAGGAAGCTGGAGATGGGGAGAAAGTCGGTTAGCTAGGGGGGAAGTGGATGGAGTTGAATCGTTTAGAGGCGCTGGGGATATCTCACAGGAGAATATTTGAAGACATGAACTCCGTCAGGAAGACCTGCCCGATACTTATAATTGCACTGTCGAAGAAGCAGCCCGTGCCGTGGTGTCTATCATTCTCCATTCAGCGGCTCATATCCCCTCTTCCTTGAGGATCAATAATAGTAAAGGTTATTACCAGCTTACACGGCAGCCTTGTCCAAGCCCCAGCTCCCACGCAGAAAAGCACCCGCAAGCGCCGCCCCGAGCGTCTGAGACAGAATGTAGGCAACAGCCCGAGGCGCTGGGCAAAGACCGCACAGAAAAGTTGCAAACGTGATCATGGGGTTCATGTGCCCACCGCTTGCCGGCGCGGTTGCATAGATGAAGATGGAGAGGAGAACTGTGTTGAAGACGCCTACGAACGCAGGAACGGCAAGGTGTGCGCCGAGGTTGACGATGGTCATCGAGTACTGACCGGTGATGTAGAGAAGATTCATTGTTGCGACACACTCGACGACCTGGATGTTGTCAGTCACAAATCCGATTAGAATGGCAATACGCAGAATCTGTTGCTCACAGCGGCTCTCCATATACACATATCCGTCCAGCCAGCCATGAAATATGCTCGTCGCCGATACCAGGGAACAAGGTGGATCTCAGCCGCCGTCCTCGCTGTCCCTGCGAAAGAACCTGGGAACAGGGCATCTTCCCGCTGGTCCAGCTTAGCCACGTGCTCATCGCCAGTAGTGCCGTGTCTGCTTCGTCTCCGTAGGCTCCCATTCTCGACATCACCTGTACGACACACACCGACACCGGACTCGTCAGGGTCGATCTTGGCGAAGAAGGGATGAGAGGGCATGCTGCTTCCTGGGAGACTCATGGAGACTAGGCACTGAAGGCTGGGTCACTCGACACCAAAGTACCACGGAGGAGAAGAATGAATGAATGAGCAGGCGTTTGTTCGCAAGATGAATGTGCTCCGCGAGATGGCAGTAGTTTCCCGCTGAAGCTTCGAGAGAGGAATATTTCCATGTCCAATGGATCATGACACGGCCATGCTCATAGAAACCTGGCAATGTCTCGGCCTGGGCGGTTGAGACTCGGGAGCGTGGTGTGCTGAAAAGAAGTGGCTCAAGCCATGTCCAAAGGGTGCCGGATGATTCCAAGTCGTGCATATGGGGCTGCTAGACTCTATTTGGAGTAGCAATCTGCTCACTCAGCGTTGTTGTTAGATGATCTGTTAACAGAACGGGAATCAGGTGCTCAGCGGCCTGTATTTTGTTATAGCACAGAGCTGGAATGCGGATGTCCTCATGGAGTCAATTCATAATAGAAAAAATCATGTTCGCGTCGAGATTGCTGGACTGCATGGTGTCGTGTGATGGGTTGCTGAGAGGACGATTCAGCCACCACGTACCAAAGAAAACGGGTTGCCTCTTTGGAGCAACTGCGCCCAAGACGATCTTTTGTTGTCTAATGACATTAGCTGTGCTTTCCTTGCTGTATTATCCAAATGAGACAGCGACGGTATCCACAGTTCTGATCTCTGGAACCGGGATGAAGGTGATGCCGGCGAGGTACATTATCGACCATATGGTGGCCATGTAGACTAAGCAGTCTACTATGTCCAACTGGCACTTTGTGAGGCTATGGGAAAGGCCATACCATCGTGGACGCCATGCCTTCTCCAAAGTCCAGGGGAAAAGTCATCATGACCAGAGAAAAGTGTAGATCTCCTGAGGATTTTAAAACGGTCTGAGCAGAGAAAGTCAAAGAGTGGTGCTGGCCATACCGCGGAGAATGTCCCCCGACGTTCGCGGCCTATAGCCTTCTGTGTTGCAACAAACCTGTAGCTGGGCTAGATCCGAGTGGTCCGCCCTGCCCGGCGGTCGGGTGCCTGCTGATGCCTGTTTGGTATTGGCAAGGAACACTTGATGGAACTGCAGCTGATTTGTGGATGGTTCCGAGCATGTCGGGACGAGAAGCGGCTCTTTCAACCCGGCAACTTGCCAGTGTGCTTGGTCTGCCGAATCGGTAGACTATCGCCGAGAGACTTGTCGAGGCAGAGACCGCATGTCTTTTAGTATGTGCTCGTGTTCCTGTTGCCATCCATTCGCACAAGCTCGACGTCGACAGCACAAGTTGACGATCCATATCACAAGCCCTCCACATCATACCTTGTTCATCCATTCATCAAGAATGAAGGACGCACAAGGGGGGAGGAGGGGGAACCCTCAAACGCCCGTCTTTTCTAGCCTGCCGCAGTACAGCCATCCGAACGAGATAGTGGAGTGATGAAAAGTCCTGGTCTTGTGGCGGTCAATTTGATCCCGAGCGTGCATATTGTCACGCTTGACGCATCTTGTTAGTTCTGCATGTGGTGTGGTGGTGGTGGTGGTGGTGGTGGTGGTGGTGAGCATTGACCGTTATGCGCCTCTGCAGTAGCCTCGACGTTCGAAATTGAGACAAATGCACATTACAGGCACTAAAAAAGCACCGGAAAGAAACAAGGTGACGGTCTACTGCTTTTCTCCCCCTTTTCTCTTTCTGTTCAGTGAAAGAAGGCAATGATCAGACCACCAGCAGGAAGGGTAGTGTGTCGGGAGCACACTTGAGCGCAGCCATATCTTCGGGCTAGACTCGACATGGACTCTGCAGATCCGGCTGCCGTGGTGAGTGACCTTTTTACACCAGGCAATCTCGTATAGCCGATGTGTCGTTGACTGAGGATCCATGACTCCAAAACGCCTGGCTTACCCCCTGGCATGGCCCCCCTCTCTCCAGATCCCTTAGTGCCGGACTTGCTGTACCTCGCGCCTTCGTGATGTCGACTAGAGGCAGGAGGGCTGCCAGCACGTGGCGGTGAAGATGAAAGGTAGCATCGACCATCGTGTGGACGGGAAAGCCACCAGACTCGGATCAGGGGAAGGAAGGAAGACTTGTGGCAGCCCAAAGAGGGGGGGGGGGGACATCATAACGAGTAGCTGCATCTGATCCCTCGAGCACCAGCAGGTATAGCATGATACGTTTGAGACCAACCGCGGGAGAGAACCAAGCCTCATGCGCCAGTGTCAGACTGAAGTGCGGGCAGTATCCATGATCTTGGAATGCGATACGCTCCGGTACGGCCTGGGGAGAGGGTGGCCAAGGCTAGTCGAGGACGGTGTGTGTCCAACCTCGCAGGTCCAATGCCCACTCAAACCACCAAGTGCCCACGAGCCGTCCGCTGTGGCGACCCCTCCAAGAGGAAATGATGAGACGCAGCCTGCAAGTCTGAGACTGCCCATGATCTCCTTGGCCCCGTTCTTCTGCAGCTTGCATACAGGACCTGATGAGACCGCGGACTCCTCGCGTCTTGCAGGTTCAGCCCCAACACGGTGCGTGGACGACAAACGAGTTGGTCTGTTTCAAGGTTGCCACGAACAGACTGTCGAGATTCACACCCGAAACGTTTTGGAAAGATGTCGAGTGCGACCTCATAATTCTCAAGGAGACACAAGAAAACAAAAAAAAAAAAAAAAAAAAAAGGAGGGGAAACAGGCGAACGGCCACGCGAGCATCGAGGTGTCCTCCTTGGGGTGGTGCGGCGGGTGTATATGGTAAGTACTGTACGGCACAGGCTCCGCCGCAGGGGTTCGACAGTTGGAGTATCTGCAGGTACTCGTTTGTGCCCAAGACTTATACGACCACACCAGACAAGAGAGAGTCAGCCAACCAGCCAGTACACACGCAGGTCCTAGCCGGTAGAGGTACCTTTGGCCCCACCACCTTTGCTTGGATCGGCAAGGCCCACCAGGAGATGAAGCAAGCAAGCAAGCAAGCTGCATGCCTTCTGGTGTTGGCCAGTTGGCCAGTGACGGAGGCAAAATGATGGGACGGGCTCCTTTGTTCAAGATTAAAATATTACGTTCTTGAACTAAAGACCACGATGAGTTAGGTACCTCTCATGGAAAGATTCGAGAAGATAAAATAAATAAAAATAAATCGAAATTGAAAAACAAGAAAAGGCACGGAAACAAGAGGGGTCCTTGATGCAAGTCGGGAAGGAAGAGCTTGGGTTGAGAAGGATGTCGTCAGAAGCCGTGGCAGGGGCGTTTCTTGGGCAGCACCTGCAAGATAAAATGAATTGGCGAGAGAGAAAAAAAAAAAGTCACGAGGGAAAATCCCTGGACACAGGGGAGCACCCCACGTCAATTGATGGTGCCCAGCCAATCACAGCCCGTCGAGGTCTGTGGCTTAATTCGAAATGGTCCATGTACGTATTTTCCAGCGCATTTCTTACTCGCTGGAAAATGCCACGGCAAGTGCCTACTGTGGACTCCCACGCACTTGCCTTGTAAAACCTTTTGCCGTTTCTAGGAGGGGCCCCTCAGCCCCTGCTTCTTGGGGCCCCTGCCGCTGCAGAAAATATTTCCCCAAGCAGTTCGTTCGTCTCGGGCTACTACTTTTGAACTTTGCCATTTGGTGCGTGGCTTGAACCTCTCCTCGCCAACTCACCCACCCACTTTTGGGATTGAGACAAGCAATGCGCACCCACTCCCTCCCCGGAAGGCCTGGGCCTGCCTGCTGTGGCCCTTTTGGCTTGGTCTTGGGCTTGGGCTGGGCTGCACTGGAACTGCTTTGTGCCGCACTTGACCTGCAACGTTCAATACTAAAACCATCATCGCGCAAAGACTAAGAAGCCTGACTCTGCTGCACTCATGCCTGACCTCCCGGCCTGACTCTGACCTGACCTGACCTGACCTTACTGACCTTGCCTGACCGCTTTAGAGGGGAAAGAGGAGGGGGGGGGGGAGGAGGAGGAGGCTGACTACACAGCTCAGGTATTTTTTCTCTCTTTTTTTTTGACGACGACCCGTTCCTGCATGCCGGCCGCCATTCACCTTGTCGTCTTGGGTGTGCTGTCCCGTCGGCGTCACGGATCTGCAGGACCTGGACAACAAACGTTCGCTGTCGCTGTCCAACTTGGCCACTCTCAGAGCCTTTTCTTTCTTTTCTTCTCCTTTCTCTTTCTTTTTTTCTCTCCCCGTGGATAGGACCCACACACAAGCCGTGGGGCGCGTTTGTACCTCTTGTGTGCCTCAACCAAAGTCACTTCTTTTTTTGTTTTGTTTTTTTAATGTATTTCTTGGTTCATCGTACATGGCAAAAAGATGATGCTGCCCCTGTTGCATTGAGGCCAACCATTGGGCACACACCACCCGGCAGGGCAGTACTCCCTTCATGTACCTGTACTTTGGCTTGTTGGCCAGCAAGACACGACACACAGTCGCTCCGAGGTTCTTGGTTTCTGGACTCTGTACGCGAGGAGGATAAACGGATGGATGATGCTCAACCAATGCTCGCTCCACCCCTCGACCTCGAATCCTTGATGTCGTCTGTTTGTAGCCAACGGCTGTCTTTTTTTCCCACTCCGTCTCGTCTCGTCTCCTGTCCTCTTCCCTCCAATACCCGCCTAGATGTACACGCTATCAGACGGGAGGGAGAGAGGGCCTTGTCGCCGGACCTCCGAGCTACCTGGGATTACATCGTCCATCTTACATCTTGCATATTGTACTTTCACACTGTTCGGCCATACAGAGGCGCGCGCGCACACACACACACACCACAGACCAACAGAGCCCCAGTTAACCGATTCTTGCCCGCTCCCTTGAGCCCTCTCTGCCCTGTCCTGTACTTTGTACTTCCCTGGCCTGTACATTCACTGCCTTGCCCCCCCCCCCTTCTCCTCTGGTCTCTGCCCCCATCTCCTCCAAAGAACCAGAGCCCTAGAGGCCCGTCACACGCGTTGAAATTCGTGCTCTACCCTGGTCAACTCGATCATACCCGGCCTTTCCTCTTCCATCTGATCCCTGGTTCAAAACCATGTCCATCTCGTCCCTCATTCCGATACGTTCACCCCTCCACCTATCCTATCCTCACTCTCATGTGCCCTTCAAACGCTGCAACGTACCTCTCTCTTTCTCTCTCTTTCTGCGGCTCCAGGCTCTCCTCTAGGGCCCATCTTGAAAGAATTTTGCCCCATCCTTTCACCCCCCCCCCTCCCGTTCTCTTGCTTCCTGCTTTTCAAAACTATGTGGTCCCGAACCAGACCGTTCCCTTCCCCCAGTCCGGGCGCCCCCCTCCACCCCTCCACCCTGTCTCATCCCACCAATGCTAGCCTGTGATATTTGCCTCTCGGCACATGCATATGTTGACCTCCAGTTCCTTTCTTTCTGCCTTTCTTCTGACCAAACAAAATCATCAGCAGGCCAATCCGGACCCGTCCTTGTCCTCCTCCTCCTCCTTCAGGGATTAACCCCCAACCGGCAACATTCTCCTCTTTCCCGTTGGTCCAACTTGGGTGGTAAGGGGGTGTGGGTAGGAGGCCATACAGTACCCGTGGCAGGGATACTGGCCATCATCGTCCCCTTCGTCATGCTATCTTGACCTCATCTCGGGCGGGGGCCCTCCCTCGTCGCTCGACGAATAAAGTCAAACTGTCTTATCCTCTGATCACGGGACTTGAGCTTCTCGTTGACAGGGGAAGCCATGGAAAAAACTATAAAAGGGTGGCTCTTGATCGAGCCTGATCAGTTTCCTCCTTCTCCTTCTTTCTTCTTTTCTCTTTTCAAGCTCCTCCTCAGGAACATCATCACCTCTCAAGGCACCCTGCCCAAGTCCTGCACAGCTCAGTCAAACCTTCAACAACCTCACACCAAGTTCCCCTTCACCCACCCACCCAACCCACCCACACACACATACACACAAAACACATCAGAGGCAACCTACCTCTCTTCTTCACCTGTCCACGAGCAGTCTGCCTCAGAGCTCCAGCACACCTACCCTTCCATCAACATCATCATCATCATCATCATCATCATCATCGTCATCATACCATTCCGTTTGCAAACCCTCATCACATCACCACCACCATGTCTTCCTACTCCCCCACGCAGTTCTACTCTGGGACTCTTCCCATGCCCGTGCCCAACAAGGGCCACTACCCAACCTACTACCCTTCGGAGAGTACCTACTCCGTCTCCCCTCCCGAGGCCGACGCGTCTGTGAGCTCCGGCTCCGGCGTCCCCTCGTACAGCAACTCTGGCTACTCGGCCACCGCCAGCTACGCCGGCAGTAGCCAGGGTGACTACGAGTCAGAGCGCTCCGCCAGTGGCGTGGACTTCAATGAGTACATGCACGAGCATCTGGCCAACGCCTTCGATCCTCTCCCTCTGGACAAGGCTGTGGCTACGCAAGCACAGACGTAAGTTTTTGGCAATTCAGCCCCCCCCCCCTTCTCATTTTCTCACCGTCCCCGCGCCGAAACTGCAGATCTGCAGGATTCGGTTGCATCGTGGACGGGTCTCGCTTCAACTTTAGCAGCCGAGGTCATCTGCGAGATCTTCCCGTTCACGGGAATGATTTCGTGGAGTCGCACGAATCTAGAGTCCTCGCGTTTTCTGAGAGAGATTTAAAAAGACGGATTGGCTGACATGAATTTTTTTTGGGGGGGCAAAACAGTTCTGGCCGTCTCAATGCCAAGCACCGCGAGCTCCTGGAGCTGCAGAAGCAGGCACAGGCCCGCCTTGCCAGGTCTCGCGCTCGCTTTGCCGAGGGCATGGAGGATGCGCGCGAAGTCCGCCAGAATCTCGAATGGACGCAGAAGAAAGTCTCGTGAGTATTTCCTCCTCCCCCAAAACAGAACTTTCCTCGCCAAAAGGTCTCAGAACTTGGCGTTGTCCGAATCTGTGGCGCACCGACTGTGTCTGCTTCCCCTCAAGTGGAAGCACAGGCGGGCGCGGCTGCAGTACCCGGCAGAACTGGCCACCCCTCGCCAAAAGAAAAAACAAAAAACAAAAAAATCACCAGCAGACAGAGAGAAGAAAACTAACCAAAATCGAAATCCTCCAGATCCCTCAAGACCAAGGCGTCGAAAAAGCACGGCAAGGAGTACAGCAAGGCCCGCGCTCGATACCCGTCTCCAGACGGCTACTAGGCGCCCAGGTTTTTCCAAGCCATTGTCCATTTTGAGTTGGGGAGGCTCAAAAAATAGGCCCCAAAAAAAAGAAGCAAAACACACAAAAACTCCCCTAACCCATCAAATTTCAATTTCCCAGGATTAACGTTTCATTT
The DNA here is from genome assembly GCA_014849955.1 of Cryphonectria carpinicola. Lineage (NCBI taxonomy): Eukaryota > Fungi > Ascomycota > Sordariomycetes > Diaporthales > Cryphonectriaceae > Cryphonectria > Cryphonectria carpinicola. Next base: position 56,626 of record JACWRQ010000135.1, on the reverse strand, counting down.
CAACCAAAAAATTACACGGACAAAAAAAAACAACTACCAAAATGCCACAGCAGAGTACCCACCCCCCCTTGTCCAAAAAAAATAGCCAGGGGCCCACGAATCTCACTTTACCGCACACCAACACAGATCTTGGGTTTCACGCACACTGCACATAGGGCTGCATATCGCCCGCTCGATTCACCCCCCCCCTCCCCCCTCTTCCCCTCCCCCCCGTCATCTGCACACGCTCTCCAGTGGCCCTGGCTGCTTGCATGAGCATGGGGGCAGATCATAGGCGGAGGAGGGGTGGAGGTGACCTTGGGCGGCAAAGCGAGCGGACGTCCCACGTGCGTCTGCCGCAGGGACTTTGGGGAGGGTATATGAGTTACATGACACGGATGGGCAGGCGCTTACTGGTGTTATTTTTTTTCTTTGCTTTTTCTTTCTTTTTTTTCCCCTCCCCCTCTTTCTCTCCCCCCTATTTGGCGGTTGGAAAATTCATGTTTTCTCTCCACGTTTTTCTTTTGATGGGCACGGCTGCTTGTTCACGAACTCATGATTGGACGAAAAAGGGCACAAATGTACAGGTACATTCAAGCCGTGAAAGTGTGTCCTCCCCCCCTCTCTTCTGCAGGTATGGACGGGGGACGTGTGGTGTGGGATTCTTGGGGAGGAGGTGAAGAGGACCGGTCAGGGGAGAGGGAGGGGTTGGGAGGGGGTGCGAGATCTGATCTCTGATCTTGCAGCCTGACAGCGGAGCCCACAAGCACACAATCAGGTGGAGCGAACCACGGCAAATCATGGTTCGCGCGCGAAGGGAGCACCCGCCCTTCCTACCACACACCCCCATACACACCCCCTCCCAAGGCCCGAGCCGAGAGCAACACTACGGCAGGGAGCCAGGGCTGAGGAGGGCGTGGACGTGTGATCAGGACGGGTCGGGACAGGGATGGGCGAGATGGAGGGAGAGAGAACAGGCACCTTGCCTCTTCGGGGCCGTGGATACTGCCCCTTCTGGAAGCGCAGCGCCCCATGGGGCTACTGTCGTCGTGTCTCCCTCTCTGTCCACGCAGGTCTCTGCTCCCCTCTCTCATTGGACGGGGGAGACGGCGTTGTGGGGGGTTCTCTGGTTTCCTTGATGATTTATTCTCCGTAGCTCATAGGCCAATGCCACTGTCGTACACTTCTGCTGAGGTCTCTGAGGTCGAAGGGGGGGTCTGACCGGCCCTCACCCCCTCCCTGGGGCCTAGGAGCCGTAGTAACATGTGCTGTGACCTGCCACTACCCTTGCCCGTTCCCTTGTCATCACCTGTCGGTCGTCCCATGCGCTGCTGACGTGAAGCCTGGCCGTACAGTGTGACTTTCCACGCGGTGGGCAGGTATAGGAGGGCCCTCGTGTGCTGTCGGGCCGAGAGGCACACTGTGTAGACGACATGGGCTGCGTCATGTGACGATGTAGTGCCCTCTTCCTTCACTGCGACTTGGTGTCGCGGCTGGGTGTTTACCCGTTCTGTACATCACGTGACAGACTTCTGCCTTTCCAAAGCTTCATCTTTGCTCTTCCACATCGCCTGGCCCGGACCGAAAACTCGTGCATCGAATCACTAAAAATAAAATAAAGAGAAGTATGCTGGTGTAGTCATTCTTGGAGATTGGAAGAAATGTAGCAGCGGAAAATGGTCGCGTAGCAGTGGCTCGCCTCGGTGGTCCATTTCTTACCTGTCCCAATAAATTAAGGTTCGCCTTATTTCCCAGTTCAAGACCCCGTCCATACTGCCCAACATCCCCGTCTGAAGGCTGCCGACACAGGGGTGTTGACAAGGCCTGAGACTGGCCCAAGAAATGGACTGTCATCATGTTGGACCAACAGCGAACGTGCTCGGACTGCCAATGAAACAACAGCCAAATTAGGAGGCCGCGTCACGGCTCGTCTCCAGCCTCCACGTCCGGGATTTCCTGCGCGCCCTCCTCGACCGTCTCGGGACCCTGCGCTGTTTCTGTTTCTGGCGGTCCAGCATTCGCAATGGTTTGTCTCGCCAGCCACGTACCGCGCGGCTCTAGCCCTCTTTGCTTCTCCAGCCTCTCCCACGGGTTCTGGTTCATCTTGGCGTCGTAGTATCCTTCCCACCAAGGCTGATCATCCGCGTTCTGGCCTGATCCCCGCATCCGTCTCCCAGATTGGTGTTGATTCTGTGCGTGCCTCGGGGCCTGGTATCTCTCGGATGAGCCCGCTGCGTTGGCGTGGAAGCCGATTTGATGGCCGAACCGGGCCTGTGCCTCCGCGTCCGCGAGGTCCTCGGGAACATATCCGCGTGACGGCCGCGATGTATCGAGATACCGCGGGTCAGAGCCAGCCTCTTCGAGGCCAGCCGCAACTGAGACGCGTCCGTCCACCACCTCCACTCCATTCTCGTCATCGTCAAGGTCAATCTCCTCGGCATTTCCCGTATCTGCTGCAACAGCTGCGACAGGAGGCCGGGACGGCAGATTGGCAGACGGCGGCGGAAGAGGTCTTTGGCCCAGCGGTGCAGAATTCGCGCCTGTGGTGTTTCTGCTGCCGGCTGCGCTGGGCTTCTTGGGAAGGCCAGAGACGGAAGCGTCTGCGTGGGGGTTAAACTTGCGCTTCTTGGCCCCTGGCTGCATCCCGAAGCCGGAGAAACCCATCGCCTCTGCCATGGCAGTTGAATCCATATCTTCGTCGAGGGGAATTTCTGCCATATCTTTTTTTTTTTGAGATGTGTTGATGTATTGAGATGATAAGAGCTGATCAATCTCCTGAACGTCTTCACGACCTGTTTGTGCTCGGATTCTGACTGTGCAAAGACTATCCGACAGTGGGCCACAGAGACGTGTCCAATTTGTGATGATGGATCTTTGACCAGTAATGATGTGTCCTCAGGATCTGTTGTGATATACTGCCATCAGGTCCCTTCAGTATCAGTCCTTCGAGGAAAGGTGGGAGTTGTTACCGAGTAAACAGAGAAGAGCTTCAAGATACATGAATGAAGCAAGTTGGGGGTATTGCGGCCATCATCACAGAAAGGAAAATGGACCGGGGCAGGAAGCGGTGGCGCCTGTAGCCGTTAGAGGGTTAGCGCCTAGAACCCATGCAACAGTTGCCACTGCAGTGTGGACCTTCCAAAAAAAGAAAAATACTGTGAGGCAGCTACACCTTGTACTTACACCCTCTCGCAATCCTCCATCCAGCGAAATCATGAACTCATTTTAGACAAGAAAAACTTCAATTGGCGAGGAAATCTACTCGTTGGCTCATTCAAACTCAAGCTGAGGTAAGGTGAAGGATTTGAACTTGGTTCTTGAAATAGGATGTCTCTATACTTACTTAAGTAATTAAAGTTCTGGCGCTATGCCATGAGGAAGGGGCGGCATTTCTGACATCACCCGCTGAAACGTTGCCCAGGCAGGGACAGCGCTCAGAATGTTCCTACCCAAGCACAACACCGATCTCACTTGTTTCGTCTCGTGAGTTTCCTTTCTCTTCCTCTTTCATTCCTTCTCACACCCTTTTGTCATGCAAATAACCTCAAAGTCAGTACTTCATTGTTTTTTGGTCTGAAAGCCAAGCCAGACCATCCCTTCTAGTTCTTCTCACCAGGAAACCCTCATCACCACTCGTTGTTTGCCAGGATGGCCAGCAATGACATCAGCCTCCGTATTCCCTCCAAATACGGCCCTCCTCCCAAGACCCCATCAACACCAGCACAACCACCTGCACATGAGGCGACATCGGGCTTCACCAACCCTCCACTGGACTGGCTCTCCCGCACCTGGACGGTGACACACTCCACCCTCGCTATGTGGCGCTCCGCCCGCAACGTGCGCATCACCTACACCTCCCTCCCGCCCTCGCCCCCCTCGGCCGACGGGCCGCGCCCGCGCGTGGACGACCTCGTCGAGTACGAGAAGTCCTCGGGCAAGGGCGGGCTGAAGACCGTAGCTGGGATCGACACCGCATGCGGGCAGAGCGATACCGGCGCGTGGGACTGGCGGGGGAAGGGGCTGCTTGGCTTCATCACGAGCCATTGGGAGGTCCTGGGATGGGGCGAGCGGGAGGTCGAGGGCGGCGAGGGGACGGAGGCCTGGGTGGTGACGTGGTTCGCACCGACGCTGTTCACCAAGGAAGGGGTGGACCTGTATTCAAGCCGGCGGGAGGGGATGAGCCCGAAGCTGGCGGAGGAGATCCTGGGGAAGCTGAAGGGCCTAGGCGCGAGTGAGGTCGTGGGGATGGTCAAGGGAGATATGAAAGAGGTACAGATTCAATTGCCCTGGAAGGAGCAGTGATTAGCACAGGCGAGACATGTCTGCAGAAAGACTGAGTTTCAGCCTGGGGACTAGCAAGCTGTGGTGTATCAAGAGGCATAATTATATCAAAAGAGAGAAACAGCATAATACAAGTAACAACGGCAAAAGGCCCATAGCCACGCTGCTTCGAATGTATTGGGTATCTTGGGCATGGAAATTATGATCTTGTCTTTCCTTGGCTCCGATCGTCGTGCTGTCTCCGATGGTGTCGGTGTCCTTCATCAGCGTGACGATGTGAACGAGTAGACTGGTCACGTCCGCGCTCCTCGCCTCGATCCTTGGCTCTGGAACGGTATCTATCCTTGCTGCCTTCATGTTCCTCATCACTATGCCGATGACGATGGCGGTGCCTCTGCCTTTCCCGGTCTCCATCGTCTTGTCGTCGTCCCGTGTGTTCTGAGCGGTGAGATCTGTGCCTATCGCGATACCTGTTCTCTCCTTCGTCTCCTTCTTCGCGCCTGTCTTTCATGTGGCGCTTTTCTCGCCTGCGCTCCTCTCTGCGGAGCTCTTTGAGCTCTCGCTCTCTCTGCTCGTTCTCCTGCCTTCTCTCCTTTTCGATCTCGCGAACCTTTTGCGCCCCCATCCTCATCATGGCCAGCGGGTCATTCGAGGCTAATCTTTGCGTCTCACGAGTCTTCCTCCGAGGATCATCGTTCCCGAAAACATTCTTCGTCGGAGCCTCGATCCCGGTCTCTGCGGCCAACTCCTCCTTTGTAACAGCAGCCCGCGATCGGCTATCAGACTTCGTATACCAAGGAACACCGGCCACGATGCCATCTCTCCCGGCCGCGTTCGAGAAGCGCATGGTATACTGATCCTCCGTCTCCCGCTGCTTCTTTGCCTTCTCCCGCTCGTACTCGGCATTCTTCTCCTTCCCGCTCTCCGGCGGCGGTCCGATCAGGTCGATATGCCCACTTCCATCAACAATCTGCACGTCGCCCTTCCTGGCGCCACCCGGTGCTGCGAGCTCGGCCGCCACATTCGCCCCGATCTCAGCCCTCTCCCTCACCAGCCTCATCTCGAAGTCGGTATCGTCCTCACCCGCGCGCTTCCTCTTGCGGGAGGTGAACCCTGTGGCACTTCTTGCCCTGTCCGGCCACGCCAAGTTCTTGTCCGAGGGATCTATCTCGGCCTCGGCCTCGGGCAAGGGTGGCGGCGTCTCGCCGCGCAGGATGGCAAGCCTTCGTGCGGCATCAGCCTCCTGCATGCGCTGCTCGGCGGCATGCTCGGCGGCGGCGGCAGCTTCCTCATCGCGCCGGACGCGGGCGATGTTGTCTGTATTGTAGACATGCCAGGATTTCTTCCCGAGAAGGTGGCTGAAGTGGAATTAGTGGGCAGTTGAAAGGAAATTGAGGATGAACAAGGGGACTTTGCGGGGGATAACATACAGAGGCATCTTGATCTGAGCTCAGCAGTGGTGGCCAATAGAGGCATGAGAAGACCTTCCCAAGTTGAGAGACATCGATAGGAAAGATGGTCGCACAAGTACTGCACCGATAGATAAGGCAGCCACTGACGAGATGAGTAGCTTGCATGCAGAGAATTGCATAGGATATGGACGGAAATCTAGATTACAAGCTGCATACCTTCAATGTTCGGGTACAAGTACAGTCAGGGTCGTTCTTACTATGTTAGGTCTTGACTTGCAGCATGTGCCTGACACTGCAGGGCGCACGTGCAGGGGTAGGCTGACTAGCTGTCCGAGGACAAGGAAGTACCTTACAGCCACACAACCTTTGGAAAGGTACTTCTCATGCAACGTCATGGGGCGGCCCCGCGTACCGCGGTCTCTCGTTGGAAGGCTGAGCTGGCTGAACTGACCGAACCCCCCCCCCCCGACCCGGGGGCGCATTGGTGACTTCTCAAACATGAGCACAGCACAAACCAGTCGCATCTGTCCTCTTCCTCAACTCAACTCAACTCAACAAGCCACGTTGAAACGCCACTAGCCTCAAATGCTGGTCATTTAAAAGGAAATCAACGTCTTCCCAAATCAACTGTGTCCTTCTGTGACTACAATAAACCGACTCTCCACCGCTACACCACCACGAACCTTCGGGACGAGACATTCCACCCTTGTTGCGACAGTCGAGACTTGTCAGCCCTCCAAGACCCTCTCCGAATACAGACACTACGTCTGCTTCTCCTACTCTCGACACCTCCTGCCTCCTTCACCACATCGCTGCCATGAGTCTCTTCGGCGGACGAGGTGGGCTGCCCTCAGGCCCGCGGGGCCAGCCATCGCAGCAGCCGCCACCTCGCGGGTCCTACGGCCAAGATCCATACAGACAGCAGCCTCCCCCTCCTCAACCGAGCCCTCGACAGCCTCCAGGCGGCTATCGTCCCCAGGCCCAACCCCAGCCCCAACGCGGCCAGGGGAGACAGGTCCTCGTCACCAACATGGACGCTATACCCAAAGCCACGCGGGACGCCGAGTTCATCTTCAGCAACTATGCTGCTGTCCATCCTCGTGACTGGAATATTGGTGATATGGAGGAGGTTGCTATCCGGGTCTCCGGTGAGCGTCTTCGAGGGCAAGATTACATCCTCAACGCCAAGGGCTTCTCCCTGATTGAGCCGGGGAAGATCGCGTTCGGCGAGCCCCAGCGGGTGTGGATGAACAATACCAGTCCTGGAGATGTGGTAGTTGTGGAAAGTTTCAACCCCATCGAGCTGGGCCAGAAGGGCTATCTGGGCTCTGTAGAGATCGCCATCGAGTTCGCGCTGAAGAACAAGGTGACCGACGCCCCGTACGACCAAGACTCCCTCGCAAAACAGTTCATCAAGACATACGAGAACCAGATCTTCGCCCCCGGTCAGCAGGTCATCATGATGTACCAGAATATTCCCCTCCGCGGCACAGTCTCCACTGTCGAGCTGATCGACATGAGCCTCGAGAAGTCCGGAGAAGGCGGATCACCAGCAGACAGCAACCCGCGTGCCAGGGGAATCTTGACGCGCCAGTCCGAGGTGACCTTCATCAGGGCACCGGCCTCTGCGGTCAAGCCGATGAACCTCAAGGGCAGCGCCAAGCGGAGCGCGAACGCCATCGTGCGGCCTGATTTCAAGTTCGAGACGCTGGGCATCGGCGGTCTGGATGACGAGTTCAGCGTCATCTTCCGGCGTGCTTTCGCCTCCAGAATCTTTCCTCCCAACCTGATTGAACAGCTCGGTATCATGCACGTCAAGGGTATCCTGCTGTATGGTCCCCCTGGAACAGGAAAGACCTTGATCGCCCGCCAGATTGGTAAGATGCTGCAGGCCCGCGAGCCAAAGGTCATCAACGGCCCCGAAGTCCTGAACAAGTATGTTGGTCAGTCTGAAGAGAACATCAGAAAGATGTTCGCAGATGCCGAGAAGGAGTACAAGGAGAAGGGCGACGAGAGTGAGCTGCACGTCATCATCTTTGACGAGTTGGATGCTGTGTGCAAGCAGCGTGGCTCCGGCGCGGGTGGCGGCACCGGCGTTGGTGACAGCGTGGTGAACCAGCTGCTCAGCAAGCTTGACGGCGTGGACCAGCTGAACAACATCCTCCTCATCGGCATGACCAACCGCAAGGACATGATCGACGATGCACTTCTGCGTCCAGGTCGTCTCGAGGTCCAGGTGGAGATCAGCCTCCCCGACGAAAAGGGCCGACAGCAGATTCTCAAGATCCACACGAGCAAGATGAGGGAGAACGGCCGTATAGCAGATGATGTGAACCTCGCCGAGCTTGCGGCGCTGACCAAGAATTTCTCCGGCGCCGAGCTCAACGGTCTTGCCAAGAGTGCGGCGTCCTTCGCGTTCAACCGACACACGCAAGCTGGAAGCATGGCAGCCGTGTCAAAGGACGTAAGCAACCTTGTTATTACTCGACAAGACTTCATGGCGGCACTCTCGGAGGTGACACCGGCGTTTGGTGTTTCGGACGAAGAGCTCACCAAGTCCATTATCTACGGCATCGTACATTTCTCGCCCAGCATCGACCAGATCATCAACTCGTGCATGATTTATCTCGACGCACTACGAGATCAGACGTCGAGGTCGCCCTCATTTTCCCTCCTTTTCCATGGCCCCGACGGGAGCGGCAAGACGTCCCTGGCAGCACATATCGCCAAAGCATCCGAGTTCCCCTTCATCAAGATCATCTCCCCAGAATCCTTGGTCGGCTATCGTGATGAGATGGCCAAGAGAGACCACATCCACAAGATCTTCACAGATGCTGTAAAGTCTCCTCTAAGCATTCTGATAGTGTGAGTGCCTTTTGCTGCGAACCTGCCTCCTCCTCCCCCCCCCCCCGGGGGGGCCCTGGGATACACTGCTAACTGCGATCCTAGCGATGACATTGAAGGTCTGATCGAGTGGAACCCTGTTGGGCCGCGCATGTCCAACACAATCCTCCAGACGCTCCGGACGCTCATCCGCGCCATCCCGCCCAAGGGCCACCGTCTTCTCATCATGGGCACGACGTCTCGACGCAGTATCCTTCAGCAGCTCGACTTCTCCTCCATCTTCAACAAGGAGATCCCTGTGCCTAGCCTGCACAGCCTCGGTGAGCTGGAGTACGTCCTCGAGGACCAGCAGGTATTCGAGGACAAGAGTTATCTGGTCGAAGCCATGAACATGGTGGCAGAGGCGACCCAAGGGTCCAACCAGGTGAACGTGGGTATCAAGGGCATCTTGGAGATTGCGGGATCTGCAAAGTCTCTGAGAAACGAAGACCAAAAGGTCAACTGGTTCGCCGAGGAGATGCGCACTGCGATGGCCAGCTTGGCCACCCCGCAGTATTAACCTTGTTTGACGTGGCCATTTGTTGCATAATTATAGAGCGTAGCTTGCCTTAGGATCAAAATAGACACGCAGACATCTTGGATCTAAATCGCTGTCTTTTTCCTTTCTTTTTCTTTCTTCTTTTCTTCCTTTCTCCATGTCTTTTAACCATCATCGATCGGTGGTCTTCCTGTCTCGAAGAGGTGTGTTGACCCAATTCCTACCATATAGCGGACCCAAACCATCTCATTGGTCTTCAACCGCATAGAGGATGGGGGCTGGGGAGGGGTGAGTAAATATCTCGAGAACTTAGGATCTATTCACGGGGTGCAGGTAGATTCTTTCAGAGGTTGAGGAGCGCAGGTGGTGAAGAATGTTTACGTGGTTATCGAGATGGGGAGAAGGAAAAATATGGTGACACAAAGGAAGAAGAAAGAGCATGGAGCGTGGGCGGGTGGTGAAAGAGGAGGGAAAAAGATCATAGGGTCCAAAAAGACACCTCACCAGAGCCGCGCGCCCCTGGTGAGGTCAGAAAACCCCGAACAGGACCTTCGTCCCCTCTCAGTACCCCCAGATCGCCTTAAGGTGTCGTCACCGTTCTTGCACGCGCGGTTGCAGACAAGTGAGATCGCGCTCAAGGCGTCATGGGGGACCGGAGGGGGCTAGGTTCGTCACAGGATTTTGCTGAGTTTTGCGCGTGCCCCTGGCCGGGGAGTCGAACAGTAACCTCGAACAAACTCCGAACCGCGCGCATTTCGAAGCTTGTGAGCTTACCGCTTGACTACTTACCCAGCCATTGGCGATAGGAGATGGTAAAAGTTGGGTTATATGGGATGGTGCCTTTGCGAGGTGGTCGGTCGGTCCTATGGATGATAAGATGGGCATAATACCAGAATTTTTTTTTAAATAATTATGCAACTTAACCAAGAGCCTATCTATCATCAATTTAATGAATAGTCGTATTTCTTCAACTTTTGTCAAGTGTTTTTCTCTCCCGGAGGCAATGGCCTGGTTGGGACAGAGCAGGCGAACAAGGACATAAAAGATTGAGCATTGAGGCATAGTTATTCTCGACAAGGTTTCAAGCAGAGTTTACAATAAGTACATGAATGACAATTTAGGTTGCTTTAACAACTTCTCTTGAGAGCTCATAGCTTCGGTCGTATATCTGGGGCTCAAGCTGTCAGAGTCCTATCAAGACTCCCCACTCTGCAAAATTCGAATATTACTATCACAAAGCCCCAACACACATTCGCTGATCAGACAGCCGCTTTTGCAACCCAGAAATCATCTACGTGTTCATCCTCCCGCCCAACTCTTGTCGTGGAGCGTCTGCCTCCCCAACGTTGATGCCCGGTCCTACTGATCTAGTCGCAGACTTCCTCTAACATGTGCGTGTATGTCAGTGGGAAACTGCGCATTGCGGAACTGGGTGTGATTCGTCTCCTCGGAAAAGTAGTCGTCTGTCTGCGTGCCCAAGCCAACCAACAGTACAGAGAAGAATATTCAGCAGCCTGGTGAGTCCGACTAGGTCAGCTTATTTTCGCACTGGAGACCTGCTGACACCCAGACTAGGCCAGCGAGCGAAAAAAAAAATGTATGGCTGATCAGCCAACCGGTTCGTTCACATGTTGTATGTGTACTTGTATTTTGTGAAGGAGCTGGAGGAAGAAGTCTAAAGTATGATTGAGCCGGAACTACTCTTACCTGGTCAGATGATCACTTTTCATACCCTTGCCACCGGCCATTTTCCGGCATTTTCCACATATTTACTCCCGACTTTTGCGAGGCCTGGTGAGCAAAAGATTGAAAAAGGGAAACTAATGGCAATTCATGAGAACAACCTCGAAATTGATTTCATATATCAAACTATCTGTGATGTAAAAAGAAAAGAGAGAAAAGTTGTAAAGCATAGAAAAAAGAATACCAAGCGTGGCTGATAGAGGAAAGGAAGATAAATAGAAGCTAGTGATTACGAAGGTAATATATTAATAAATAGAATTTGGACGCGACCCGAGCTTACAACTGTGGCGAAACGAGCATTTCTGACATTGTATAAGTATATTTATGTTTTGTGTAACCTTGATTGGAAGGAGAAGCATGCCTGAGACATAAAAGGACATACAATATTTTACCTCTTTTTATGTGCACTCAATACCCTTGCCACCGGGATTTTATCCGGGCTTTTTTCTTCCCAAGTAAAATATAACGCATAAATAGCAATGCTCGCATTATTAAAAATAATAATAAAAATTCAATACTTCTAGTATCCTCGGAGGTGCATTGTGTCAGTTCTTGTCCAGCCCAAACTCCCAGGCTACTACTTACAAAATGACAAACGAATTCGACCAGCTCCTCGCCGAGCGCACAAAGAAGGGATCGGCTACCGTGCACGGCGTGCTCATGAAATGTGTCGACAAAGATGGTTGGTCTCGCCTGGCCCAGAATAATTTAATTAATACCGCTCAACACGGTTTTCGCTGATGCCAAGGGGGAAAACCCCAAAAATACTCAATACAGGAAAGGTATTGTACCAAAAGACAGTGGGCTACAACTCCCTCTCTGAGGATGCCGCTCCCCTGCGGGAAGATGCGACTCTGAGAATAGCGAGCGCCACCAAGTTCATAACCAGCCTCGCGCTGCTCCAGTGCGTGGAGAGGGGCCTGATCGGCCTGGACGAGCCCATAACCAGCATTCTCCCCGAGCTTCAGGGCAAGGAAATCCTCGAGCGCGTCGAGGGCAGCACTGAGGCCTTGACTACTCGCCCCAGCCAGACGGCCATCACCGCGCGCCACCTGCTCGCGCACATGTCCGGGCTGGGCTACGCGTTCATGCATCCCCTGCTCATGCAATGGCCGCAGCCCGAGGCCGCACGTGCATCCGACCGGCTCACGGAGAGGTTTAACTACCCTCTCGCCTTCGAGCCCGGCCAGGGGTGGCTGTACGGCACCAGCCTGGACTGGGCCGGCGTCGCCGTGAGCCGCATGAACGGCGGCACCACGCTCGAGGACTACATGGTCGAGAACATCTGGAAGACGGTGGGCCGCACCGCTCCCTATCCGGTCTTTCACGTCTCCAAGCACCCCGAGTACGAGGCTCGGCTCATGCGGGCTACCGAGCGGACGGAGGACGGCGGCCTGAAGCCTTCGGCGGGCACGGCTTTCCTCGCCGGTCTGGTCGACGATGAGGGCGGGTCCGGGCTGACTCTGACGGTGGATGACTACGTGGCGGTCCTGCAGGACCTGGTCTCGGACACCCCGAGGCTGTTGAAGCCAGAGACCATCGCGAGAATGCTGGAGCCCCAGATCCCAGACGGCTCGCCTGCGCACTCGATGCTGATCCAGCTGAAGCCGGCCTGGGAGATGGTCGCTGGGCCCGCGAGGGATGAACATGTCAACCATGGTCTGGGAGGTCTGTTGGTCCTGGGAGAGGTGCCAGAGATTGCGCAGCCGAAGAATATACTCTGCTGGGGAGGGGCTTCGAATATCTCGTGGTTTATCTGCAAGGAGCGTGGAGTTGCGGGTTTCTTTGCTACGCAGATGTCGCCTTTTGGGGATCCAATGGTGAGAGAGCTCGTCAATGCATGGAAGAAGGATTTCTGGACCAGTCTGGGGAAACAGTAAGAAGTATATAATTTCGGTTGCCCCCGCAAGTGAGAGTTGAATGGTCGCAGTTGTGACGGACTCTTGAGGCGGCAGCCAACTTTATTCTGGAAATTACCTACGAATTGCATTTGTGTTTCTATAATATCACGCACCTCATTGTGTTTGTTCACTTGGCACTATGGCCAGAGATAGACATGATGGGATCGTTGAAGAGAGAACTGAATCTTCGTATTTGGCGCCTTGTAAAATCCCTCCTTCTTTCATTTCGTGATCGAGAACACGCTGCTATGTCCCTGAGTTTAGCGCTGCTTGATTTTGCTGCTATTCTGGCTGGATCAATATGTAATTCCCTGTGTGCTAAGATTACATGTGTACGGTTCACAACTAGATGATCTCGATGGTCTCAGTGTCCCAATTAGTAGGGCAACATGAGTCTGAGTCTTCCAAGTTATCCCATACAAACAAGCCGATACGGTAATACTCTCGTGGCCTCCCAGTACTCCGTAGTAAAAGACCTAACAGCTTAGGTCTTTCGGCTCCTGCCCAGGCAGAAATCAGTGCCCAAGCCATACCATCATCGTTTGGGTTCGAAACGCATGCACACTGGGCCTTGAGATCCTGACCGTCGAAAAATACTTGTGCCCCACCGAGCCATACCTCTGATCTAGACTGGTTCCGCGTCCTTTCATCCATTTCAAGACATGTTACTTCCCCAAACTTGTTTCTTCCTTGGAGAGTAGTCGACGCCTGAATCCAACCGTATTGCGGCTCTGATGAACCCCAATGGTAGGCTAGGCTGGCAGGCGATCTCTGTTGCGAGTTACGTACGTCGGCCCTGGCAACCGAATAGAGAGTTGTGCGAAATTGTTCGAAGACTGACCGTCGAACCTTATTTGATATAGGTCGTGAGAGCCTGGTCGATAATGTTGTACGTCCGGCGTTTCCATCGTTTGCGCAACACGGATCGATAAAGCCAGTCTCATTCGAATAAAACCCTGAGCACATGAAATGAATCATGAGTTCCGAAGATAATCAGTCTCTCAGACAATATGCGTTCTTGAAACGTCCAGGCCCTTATATTCCAGATGTGTTCGTCCCAGTCGGCCGAGAACCATCCGGATGCCAACTTTGAGGTATGGCACGGCACTACCAGGTAACTACTCTCGAACGCGTCAGATAACGCAGGTCGAAGCCCCAGTCTTAGTATAGGCTTGGTCTCGCGTTGAAGAAAGCTAACCTGACAGCTTGGAGATGAGGCAGCACAGATTGTGAAATAGGCCTGCGCATATATCATACCCATGGATTGACTTTCCTGTTCCCAATCAGCCTGGGCCTAGTCCTCTTGTCCCTGAAGTATGCAGAGAGCATAGATCCATAAATAGCGGATAGATAGGTCCATGCACAGCTGGATAGCATCTTTGGTCGCAGCGGACATCTCTCTAAGGCTGATACATTTCGTCCGTTCCTTGAGGTTCTCTAGCATAGTCTTCGGTTGTATTGTTTTGCCCCAACAATAACTGATGGCAGCGTACTTCAAGCTAGGCACATCAGCCTCGGGTATGTCTTCGGTCTGGATAAGTCGCAAGCAACCAGACTGCGCGACTGAATCGAGATCCAATAGCCTGGTAGGAAGGCTCTTGACTTGCTGCAGTGGATGACATGACAATGTGCAAAGCTCGAGTGAACGTTTTATAAAGTCGATATTCTTATAGGTAATTTGTTTGCATGGGAGGCTAGGAAATATCGATGGGTATTGTACTATTTTGTTCAAGGGAAGAATGCATATTATTAGCTCAAGGATTCGAATAGGTTTTGGGCTTACTATCAGAGGCGGATTGAATACCTAACCTTCATCTGAGCCAATTATCACGTCAAAGTTATGAAATTCTGTACCGTCCTCCAGGAACATAAAGCTGATTTGGAGGCTATGAATAACTCAGCTTTCCGTTATTCTGTGCTCGGGGCACATGGATTTTCGTCTGGATACGGCTGTACCCTTGATATCGACACAGAATTTCGTAAGGCAGGATTGCCATCGGGCGTTGAAAGTTCCTAGTGAAATCTCCGATGAAATGAGACGGCAGAACTCGCATCCAGACAGTGCTGCCTGATCTATCTTCAGATTTGGCCATGATGCTATTGTGAAGTTTCTCTTAAGGTAAGGAGAATGAATCAATGGCATCATAGAGTGTTCTTGTCCCTCATGTGCTTGTGTGCATAGAAACTCGAGTTCTTCCAGAACACGACATCTATCGCATAGGCGCGCAAGTCCTATTTTGGAGTATTGGTCGACTCTAGAACTGGCCATATTTCGTGAGCAGTTGGGAAAGACTTGTAGTCAGCTTGAACAGCTATCTGTGAAAGAACTTGGTGCAACACAGCTAATGATTGGAACATTGAAGCTGGAGGATGTCACATTTATCAGAGGCTACCCTGCACTCCTGTTGTGGTGCTTTAGGCATACTCGCATAAATAGTCTTTGAGAGGTATTCGTTATAACGAGGCTATACAGTATGACATCGAGGCAACGAAAGAAGATATTTTATGGAGAAGCGGGTGCATATAAAAATTGCGTTGTACGCTAGCTAAAATCGGCATCCAGAACAGCGGATTCTCGACTTAATGTGTAACGAGGTTGGACACCTTGGGAGACAAAAACGATAGTGAGGGAATCTCTTCGCTGTAATGAACTCAGCATGGAATAATCTGGAAATGGCATGTTTAAGGTGCTTCGGAAAGAAAGGAAAGGGAAGGGAAGGGGAAAACGGAGGGAAAGCTGCTATCTAGGTGAGGATATCTAGATAGAGGGTGCCTGGCAATAGCGACGGCCAGTAACTCACTGGCCCTCGCACAAATACTGCTCCTTTTTGCCAGGCTGAACATCCTTGCGATTAAAGACGGAGTTTTGACACCACGAACGCCATCACGATCTCGAGGGCCCGATGGTACCCACCAAATAATCTTGATACCCAGAGACATTACATGGCAGTGAGCTGCATATTTCTTAAGGAGGATGAAGGAAGCACAGAGAGTCAGTCTAGTGGTAATCAAGACGAACAGGTGTAGAGGAGCCAGTAACTCAATTTTTGCTATTTTTTTGTTCCTGCATCTTCTGTGCCGTCCCTTTTTGGCTAGAACCTATCTGGCTTCACAAAGGGTGAGAGCTGAATTTTTTCGTGAGCAAGAGCAGGGTAACTGTTACGTCCACCCTTGAAACCCAAACACACCGGGCTTTCTCCCTCACAGAACGAATGGTCCTGCTCGGGCTTCTTTCCCTTAATGGTGCAGGATTGGGTTGACTTTTGCCCTCGTATGAATCTCAAACACCCGAACCCATGTTGAGCTACTCCGCCCCCCAAGTTCTGGCCCTCTCATTCGGCAGCAGCGCCGGTCTTCTTTTTACCACTGCTGGGTAGTGGTAGCCTCAGCACTCCACTCGGCGGTGGCACCAGCACCATCAGCAGCACTCCACTCGGTAGCCGGGGCGCCAGCCTCAGTGGCAGCCCACTCACCAGTGGGAGCAGCCTCGAAGCCACTGGTAGCAGCCCAGGTGTCGGCAACAGGCTCAGGCTCAGCCTCGATGAGCTTCTCCTCCTCAACCTTCTCCTCGGCCTCAGCCTCAGGGTCACGGTCTGTAGAGCCAGATGATTAGTATTGCCAGCGACACACGATTGCATCAGGTGTAAGGATGTTAGGACATACAGAAGTAGAGATCGACCATGACGTCCCAGGGGGTCTCGCGGTTGTAGATGGTGCCGCGCAGGCGGAGGACCTCACGGGCCAGCATCCACCAGATGGTACCGATGGCGTGGCGACCCTTGTTGTTGGTGGGGATGGCAACGTCGACGTACTCGGTGGGGGAGTCGGTGTCGCACAGAGCGATGACGGGGATGTTGACGTAGGAAGCCTCCTTGATGGCCTGGGCGTCGGTACGAGGGTCGGTGACGACGATCAGACGGGGCTCCTTGAACGAGCGGGTGATGTAGTTGGTGAAAGAACCGGGGGTGAAGCGACCAGCGATGGCCTGCGCGCCGGTGTGGGCGGCGAACTTGAGGACGGCACGCTGACCGTAGGGACGGGCAGAGATGACACAGACGTCTGAGGGGTTGTCCACGGCAGTGATGATACGGGCGGCCAGGACGATCTTCTCCCTGTAGAGTGTAGACCAAAGTCAGATACCTATTCCGTGGTCTATTTCCTGATGCGTATCGTCGCGCTTGTTTGGTTTTTTATCTCGAGATCGACGTCGTGGTTTGCAATCGTTGGGCGTAACTTACCAGGTCTTGCCAACGTTGATGATGTTGACACCGTCAGGGCTAGAGAAAGAGCTGTCAGCATTGCGCCATCATCGAGAAGGAGTTTCAGAGACTGAGGGCATCGTGAGAACGTACCGAGTCTTCCACAGGTAGGGGTTCATGTGAACCTGGAGGTTCTTGGAACCGAGGTGCGCCTGGGCCGCCAGGAGCGTCTCGATGTCCTGGCTGGTGGCGTCAAAGACGCTGGGCAGGTTCGCGGGAGCCATGATTGCGAAATATCTGGGGTAATTGTCGAGACAGAGACCGCAATCGAGGTGTTGGCAGTTGGTGGTTGTTGCGCGAAGTTTTGCGAACTGAGGATGGAGGTCGGAATGGGGATTTGCTGCAACCGCGAAAAAAAAAGTGTGGGCTTCGATTGGGAGGCTCCAAGCCGTGCACCCCACCAAGACCCTACTACCCTAGCACCTGCTTACAGGCCAAAGCGTGAGAAAATGCGCTAAGAGCCAGCCTGGCTCGTGCACCCACTTAGTAAGCAAGGAAAGCACTGACTTGCTGGCTGCCATCAAACGGAACTGGGGAAACTCAGCAGCCGACCTCAAGTAGCGCTTAACCTAAATGGGAGATCTCCCATCTGCAGGCGTCAAGCGGCCGCGCCTAGGGAAATTTTGATAGCAACAGCAGCCGCGATCAGAAGACAGCCGGCCGGGCGTGGACGAAGTTGACTTGATCGAGCAACGCACGACGGCCAGCCCACCATGCCACCCAGAATATCAGGCCCGCAAGGGCTGAAGAGCATGACATGTACGTGGTGTTGACTTTTGCTGCAGACAGGTTTTATCTTGTCTACAAATCAAAGTACTGACGGACCATCGCAGTATGTCTGCGGCCAGCACCGTCAACCATGCCGGCAACACCTGCCCTCCAGCCTCTCATCCAGAAGGCCACACTTACCCAGCGGGAAAGAGACAAGCTGCGGCAGATGAAGCTCGACCCCTACCGCTGGCAGCTTGCCCAGAACCGCCGCAACGCCAACCTCCAACGGCGCGCCGAGCTCGCAGACCAGCGCGTGACCTCCTGGGGCGACCCCGTCCAGGGCATTGTCACCCCCTTCGTCGAGTCCTTCGACAGCGGCGGCCAGTCTGCCGAGTCGGAAGTGAAGCGTGACGACGATGGCAACCCGCTCGAGCAGCCGCACGAGCTCCCTACCTCGAAACACATCCTCAACTATCAGCTGTCGCAGGCCGAGCTCGACGAGGCCATCCAGGAGTCGCACGAGCTTACGAAGCCCGTACCTGGGGTCACTGGCATGGGCCTGCTGGATCCCGTCGTAGCGAAGTTAAGCGCGGATCCGGAAGCCCATCAGGCGAGGCACCGCAAGGCCGTCGAGGCGCTGAGAAGGATTACGACACTCGAGAATGGGAGCAGTAGAGACAGGCGGCACGCCAACACCAGGCGGATCGTGGAGACGTTTGGACGGCACAATACGGACCACACGGTGCGGCAGAAGGCACTTGCGTTTGGCCAGGAGGAGAGATTCGAGAAGGTACGGGGCGGACCCGACACGGGCAGCAGCGAGGTGCAGATTGCGATCCTGACGGCCAAGATACGATCGTTGAGCAAGATGCTAGCGGGTCCAAAGGGAAATAAGGACAAGCACAACAAGAAGAACCTGAGGTTGCTCTTGCACCGAAGGCAGAAGCTGCTGAAGTATATGGAGAGGAAGGAGAGGGGTAGTGGACGGTGGGAGCATATGATTGAGACGCTGGGCTTGTCGCCGGCTACCTGGAAGGGCGAGATCGTGGTGCGGTAGGACCATGTATACCATAATCAGTGAAAGCACATGCACAATCAATAAGAGAAGCGTGTAAATCTTGTATACAATTCAGTCACGGCTGACTGTCTTTATGCAAATTAGACCTGCTGAACCCTCATGCGCCTGCCTTGGTATGCCTTCGTAAATTCAAACACAGCTTCCGCACTGCCTGCCTCGTACTCTACACAGGAAGAGGAAACCAAACGCTTTTTTCCCCCTTCAGAACACGCTGATGTAGTTGCCGATCCGCTCCTTCTGGTTCTGTGCTATGCACTCAGCGATCCATGTGATGTTTCGGATTTCCTGTGCTGACGTTAGCTGAATGCCACACCCATGATAGTGCTGGGGATCCCGACGTACCTGTTCCCTAAGCTTCACCCACGCGTAGACAATAGCAAAGGTGAACTGTCTAGTGAAAGCCTCCTTGGAGATCTCCATTTCCTTCTGGTAGAACATATCCTCCAAACTTCGGCCCTCGGAGCCAGAGCCGCCTGCCATGTTACCGGGGCCAGCGGGCCCGCCGCCCAGACCAGCCGCGTCGAAGAAGGTCTTATAGTCCTGAATACCATCGACCGCAAGACGTACGCCCTCGAAGTCATCGGCGCGGGAGAGCATAAGCGTGCCCTCGGGATAGAGCCGTCCGAAGTTGGGGTACAGCTTCTTACGGTCCTGCTTGGACAGCTCGGTACCGAAGGAGTTGAGCGTGATGTTGATGGCTCTCCGGTCAGCCTCAAACTCGAGGATCTCGGACATGACCTCGGCAGTAGGGGTACCGGACATGTCGGGATGGGTGTTGACGAAGTTGTGGAAGTCCTCGAGGTAGTTCTTGTAGAGGGTGTTCCGGACAATCTCGATATTCAGCTCGTCCAGATCTTGATGGCTCAGACTGCCCTTGAAGAAGGGTGCCAGCGGCGTCTCAATAAGCACGCTGTTGTACAGCTCCTCGATGTTGGTAGCAACGCAGAGCACCGGCATGGTCTCGAACCAGCCCAGAGGATGGCATCTGTCCAATAGTTCCCTCGTATCTCTTTCGTGCAGCGTGCCGGTGATCAGGAGGGCGACATTGTCGATCATGTAGCCATAGGTCAGGTAGTCCATGAACTTGGCCAGAGTCCCTGTTGCGTTGGAGCGGACATATCGGAACTCTGAGACGAGCTTGTCTGTGGTCTTGGCCGCGAGGCTGGAGGTGGAGGGGTTGGGAGGGAGGGAGGCGAGGAAGTCGCCGTAGGCTGGACCGAGCTGCAGCTTGAGGTCTGCGGTGCTGTCAGTAGATGTGCTGCGCGCGCGGGGGTGACGGTGTGTTGGGGCTAGACGGACCATCTATCGTCTCGCACTGGGTCATGTTACTATAGTTAGCATTGGTGAGGAGGCCATTCCGGTATCCTCGCACAATACCCTCGACATAGCTATGTTCTCAGTCAGCTGCTGGATCCCCTTCATTATCAGAACACCAAGCAGACATACCCATTATTGACGTTGAAGAAGAGACCCTCCATTTTGATGCCGGCAAAGCTTGTTGGCGATGCTAAGGGTTTTGTGTATGTGGGTTGGATGGAGCTTTCTTGAGACCGGGAGGCACAATGCCTAGAGCAGTGACGACTGTCTCCTGGAGGATGCACTGCTGACAATAGCCGCCAGTCATCCTGGCGAGCTTGAACTATCTTATGATTGGCTGCTAAGCGCTAGGTCGCTCCATACTTGTCTAGGCTTAGTGTATCGATAACGATTGCTTGGACCCCCACATTTGTCTATGCCGGGTAAAGCAGCTTCTTCAAAAAATTTTGGCCTGCAATATTTCTGCTACCCCATCACGACTTCCTCACCCAACACCACAAAATTCCATCGAGACGCCCCCGTGTGTGCCTTCCCACACAACCAGGAGGACCTTCCCAAGGAGAGTAGCGCAAGAGACATATCAAGCCATTGAAGATGCCTCTTTTCGTCCTCTCTGAGACAAGCGTGGGGTAAGTTGCATCCCAATGTTGGCAACCTGAAAATCGAACTCCCCCCAAAAAATTGAGGATATGTGACCACTGACACCATGAACAGCTACGCCCTGTTTAAAGCCAAGGACAAGAAGCTACTCGACGATGATGATCTGGATTCCCGTCTGCATTCTGCAGATAAGATCAACAATGAGTATGTTGCCCTCATCCAGCACATGGCGCATGCAACTAGGAATGATAGATGATCTGATTTGATTTGATTGTGCTGCAGGCTCAAGCTCAAGGAGATCGTGAAATGGGACAGCGCAGCAAAGGGTCTTGAGGAAGTGGCCGGCCTCGTCGAGGGCAAGGTCACACCTATGCTGACCCAGCTGCTCGAGTCAATCAAGGACGAGAAGAAGGTTTCTCTTGCTGTGTCCGACGCAAAGCTCGGCAGCGCCATCAACAAGCTCCCCCAGTTCAACATCACTCCTGTCGCCGATTCCTCGACAACCGAACTCTACCGTAACATCCGCGCCCATCTCACCGACCTCATTCCTGGCCTGCAGTCTGAGAACATCCGATCGCTCGCGCTTGGTCTGTCCCACTCGCTGTCCCGCCACAAGTTGCGATTCTCGCCCGACAAGGTCGACGTGATGATTGTTCAGGCCATCTCTCTTCTGGACGATCTGGACAAGGAGCTGAACACGTACGCCATGAGGGTAAAAGAGTGGTACGGCTGGCACTTCCCTGAGCTGGGCAAGATTCTCAACGACAACCTCGCCTATGCGCGTGTCATTTTGGCCGTTGGTCTGCGCACAAACACATCCAAGACCGACCTGTCAGACATATTGCCCGAGGAGATCGAGACTGCTGTCAAGGCTGCCGCCGAAGTCAGCATGGGTACCGAGATCAGTGAGGAGGATCTGGTCAACATCAGCATGCTGGCTGAACACGTCGTGCGGTACACCGAGGTCCGTCAGCAGCTGTCAAGCTACTTGGAGTCGAGGATGAAGGCCATCGCCCCCAACCTGACTGAGCTTGTCGGTACGCTTGTCGGCGCACGGCTCATCGCCCACGCCGGCTCCCTCATGAGCCTGGCCAAGAACCCTGGTTCCACCATCCAGATTCTCGGTGCCGAGAAGGCCCTGTTCCGTGCTCTCAAGACCAAGCATGCCACACCCAAGTACGGTCTCATCTACCATTCTTCCCTGGTCGGCCAGGCCACTGGCAAGAACAAGGGCAAGATCGCCCGTCAGCTCGCTGCCAAGACCGCTCTCGGCATCCGCACCGATGCCCTGAGCGAGTGGGTGAACGAGGACGGCGAGGAGGCAGACGAGGAGGAGCGGACAGCACTCGGCGTTGCTGCCCGTGCCAAGGTCGAGAATAATCTGCGCCGGCTCGAGGGCAGGCCGCTTGTTCCTAAGGGCATCGCTGTGGGTCCCAACGGTCAGGCTGCAGATGCCCCCTCCAAGTTCGACATCAAGGAGGCCCGGAAGTACAATATCGATGCCGATGGTCTGGCCGGAGATGAGCCTGCGGCGGCTGAGCCAACACCCAAGAAGGAGAAGAAGGATAAGAAGGACAAAAAGGAGAAGAAGTCCAAGAAGGAGAAGCCTCTCATCCAAGAGGTTGATGAGGAGACGAATGATGCGCCTATCCAGAACGGTACCAACGGCACAGGTACAGTACCCAGCTCTCATGCTACTACTACTACTACTACTACTACTAGTGACCTTGAAACTCATGCTAACATCCTAGTTCCAGTGAAAGCTCCCAAGAAGCTGTCCGAGGCTGATTACGAAAAGTATGCCGAGGCGGCCGGCATCTCCGTGTCAAAATTCAAGCGCAAGTACGAGCGCGGTGACGTGGACCTTGCCGAAGATGGCACACCGAAAGTCCTCTCCAAGAAGGAGCTTAAGAAATTGAAGAAGGCCGAGGAGAAGGAGGCCGGCGGCAAACGCAAGCGTGACGAGGATGGCGAGGAGAAGCCCAAGAAGAAGAAGAAGAGCAAGGCAGACGCATAAATTGGTTTCCAGATTCATTGGTGACGGCGTTCCACCGGCTGCGGGAAAAAGTTGTATGATATGCAGCATCTTTCTCTTGGCATCTTTCGGCTTGAGAAATATCCTCAGGGGCGTTCCTGGCGTGGTGGGCTTAGGTGGCTGGTTAGGTTTGCTGGGTCTTTGTAGATCCCAAGTATTAAAATATGGGCGGATCTGAGTTCAATTGTCATTGGTTCAAGACTTTGCCTGAGACCATGGAGCCTCTCCATGTAAAGGGCGATGATGTCCTGGCATCACAGCCTTTGAGTTACGAAAGCCGCCAATATGTGGTGTTCTACGATCATTCTTATGCCTACAGATCGACATTTGAGATTCTAGGATGCAGTGTACTTGATGCAATTTGAATAGTTATTTAGTGATTGAAACAAAGTTGGAACTTAAAGGATCAAAAGACTTTGCTCATGTAGATCCATGTGGGGTGGGTGCACGTTGAGTTGACCACATGTCGTTCTATGTTCTGGGAGGCGGCGTTTTGGTGTAGACCGTCTCTCACCCATGGGCCATCAGGATGGACAAGAATCCTCTTCTTCTCACGAGCCACTTTTCTCGCACAACCACTTATTTATCATAAGAACCCTTGGCCGAACCTCTAGCTACTCTCACTCTTGACACACGTGAGACCGATGGGATCACTGTAAGTATTCATGTTCGAAGACGGGTTATAACTAATTTACTTATAAGGAACTACTTAATTGATACAGTAAGATTAATTACAACAACATAGAAATATGCCTCTCACGACCCCCCAAGGACGCCTACGACACATAGTTCACGGCAACTCATACGCTTTCAAGTGCGTATCAGGCCCCTCAACTACAGCGTTACCAGGAACCTCAAAGATTGTGATGCCTGGGGCCTCGTATACCGGTGTGTTGGCAGCCTCCGTCCTCACAACCTGCACCCCAGATCCGGGGTCCTTGGTCAACGGCAGTTCCGCGTATCCCTTCTTAGCATCTTTTTCACCGTCGACTACGTCGTGCATAAGGATCTCGGTGTCAGGCTGATGAGGCTGATCGGGGGCAGCTTCGGCGCTTTGGACAGATCGTCGTCGCCGCCGCCTGATGTAGAGGTAAGCAAAACCGGCCACCAGAGCGACGCCACAAACGCCTCCGACGACGCCTCCCACGATGGCGCCGGTGGACGAGCTGCTACTACGACTACTGCTGCTGCTGCTGCTGCTGCTGCTCGAGGTAGAGTTCAAAGTAGCAGTCGTCGTGAAGTTCTCCACGGAAAACAGCTCCTGGAGGCCTGTCGAGGAGAAGTCGGCATCTCGGTCGCTGCATCCTTGTTAGTTTATGCTCCCATTTATCGCTTCCGTTCGTCATGAAAGTCTCAAGTCTTAGCTCACTGCGTATCGTAGTAATACTGAATAGTCTCGGACAAGGTATAATATTCGGACTGCCCCGTCGTATACGAGGACGCAAACGCCATGGACCTCATATCAAAGATGGCCAGCCCCTGCTTGAACTGGTCCTGCGTGCTGAACAGAGCCTCGTAACTGCTCGACTCGGCCAGTTCCGAAGTGTCGACCCCGCCGATGGTGAGAACCTGTCCGCCACCGACATGCTCACACGACAGCGCGTGGCGCGGGTGGGCGGAGCTGTAGTCGGCCTTGAACCAGTAAAACGACGGCAACGACAGGATGAACACCTCATCGTATCCCTTCGACTCGTCGGCGCCGTCCCACCCGGCATAGACCACGATGTCGTAGGTTCGGTTCGTTGATGCCGCGCCCGTGAGGCAGAATTCGATCCGTGCCTCGGGTGCGTCTCCTGAGGTCGTCTGGGAGTACCACGTCTGCGTGTCTGGGTCGTAGATCTCCACGGTGCTCATCGACCACAGGTTGCCAGTGGCAGCATCTGCTCCGCCGAGGGAGACGAGGATGCCTTTGGTGCCGAAGTTGGGAACGTAGAGCATGTGGCCCCTCTGCCTCAGCCCGAGGGACGGGACTTCTGTGATGCTGGACGTCGTTAAGATTTTGCTTTCAAAGTCGTATGTTTGCAGCATGTCATATACTGTCTTGTTGCCTTGGTTGTAATAAAAGCCTGGGTGAGACAAAAGAAGAAGAAAGTGTCAGTCCAGGGTCGCATCGCAATGGTGCAAATAGAGACTCAATATTTCTTAATTACCTCCTAACCAGTAGCCTGCTCCGCCTCCAAAGGTACTAGAGCCAGAATACGGCCTCGCCTGTGTCAGGAACGCAGAGGACGCGCTATCGTTCAGGTTGGTCCAGGTGCTGTTGTTCGGGGAGAAGGCCCAGAGACCGTACGGCTGGGCAGACTCGGAGCCGATTCCACTGGACACATCACCTGCGAAACCACTGTAAAGTAAGTTGTTCGTTGTGTCTGCCCATAAACCTCCTCTTATGAGATCTGGAACCCCAGAAGCTTTGGTGATCGATCCTATGGTGAGCGTCTCGTTGGTCCAGTCCGAGGAGAGGTCGATGGACAGCAGAGTGGTGGCTGGATATTGTTAGCCAAAGCAAAGTGATATAGGTCTAGTGTAAAGAGCCCCCCCCCCCCCCCCCCCCCACACCAAACAAAAAAAAAAAAAAAACACACAACGACCAACTAACACCATAATCAAAACAACTCAGACCTCTAAGTCTAAGTGACATAACTATACAAAACAGA
>JACWRQ010000135.1:19650-31264 GCA_014849955.1 Cryphonectria carpinicola | reverse complement strand
GGGCCCAGCGAGCGGAGGGTGGGGGGAACGCGGAGGGGGGGCCGGTGATTGTTAGCCCAAGCAAACTACTGTAAGGGTAGTGGTTAGGCCCCCCCCCCCCCCCCCAAGAACGTAGTAGGGACTCAGGGAGACCATTCATAGGCTTACAGTAGTCATAATCTATACTGTCACCATCTGTCCATGAAAATTGACCACCATCGATATAGACAACATCATTTAATATCGCAGCTATGATGGTAATTATTAGAATGCCCGTCCGGCAAGATCTCGGTACATTCACTTGTATTGGCCTTGAGGCTGGAGCGACTTACAGCTATGATAGCCTCTTCGGTAGAATGAGGACTCTGATACTGCTCCATCAACCTGCCTCGGGTGCAAAGGCCAGCTTCTGGCCATTGACAACGGGATTAAACACGACCCCAGCGCCAAGACTGACAATATGGTTGTTTCTCAAATGTCCTGAACCCGTCCAACTTGTGTGTTGGAGAGGGGGGGGGGAAGAAGAAAAGTGAACGTGGAACACATGTAGAAAAACCGAGACAACATTTTGACCAAGTCGACCGCCTTGGTGTAGAGAGGAAAAGAAAAGGCTGGTCAGGCCAGACCATGCCCCACTGGGGGAAGGACTCCTTCGCGAACAAGACAAGGCGATATGCTACAGAGCATCACGAAGGATTTCAGGCAGTCTAGCTATCATAGCCTCGCGGCTATATGGGTCTGCCCCTGAAGTTGGTTATACTATAGTACATACTCTGTGGGTATGCTGAGATGGATTCGAATCCTGGCTTAAACGAGGATGCGATACCGAGACAGACTAGGGCCTATTCCAGTGTAAACAGAAGAGAGAGAAAAAGAAGAGAAAAGAAAGGATACAAGGCTATCGTGCGCAGTCATGCATACTATGACCAGACTCATATGTGCATGCAACTTTGGTCCCTTGGCATCTTTTCGAAGTCGATATGGATTACATTGACCTGCTATGTATGCTGCTGATAGTCGATGACTACCTCTCTCTTATTTAACAGTCTGTCGGGTTTCTTGCCTTGTCTAAGGTCAGTGTGGGCCTCAGGTCTGTTACTGCTGAGCTGAGTTGAGACCCAAGTGGACAACCATCCACACTCAGTGCTACAGTGCACTCACCCTCGGGAGAATGCCGCATCTTTACAGAATCCGAACAGCTACAATAACACAAACCCCCCCCCCCCAAAAAAAAAACAACCAGATAGCAGGACGCCCCTTGTGACCCGGAATATTGCCGCTCCATATGTGGACAAAGCCTCTCCTTTTCTCTCTCTCTCTCTCTCTCTCTCTCTCTCTCTCTCTCTCTCTCAATATATTGCAAAATCTTGCATATCTCGGCTGTTGTTCAGTCGGCTAACAAAAGGGTCTCCGGACATACCCATAGACGGATGTCGGAATCCCAGTTTCCTGGGCCCTGGCCCGTTCACCTTGGATGCGTACAGTGCATCGTTTCTTCCCACCCACATAAGTGGGCTCGGTGGCTCCAGCGTCGGTGACATGCCGACGTAGGATTGGGGATGTACTATACGAAATGGTAAGGGCGCATGCAATGTTGATCTTTGAATCGAGTACACGCGTACCATGTACTAATTATGGGTTCCTCTTTGAGCTTTTGAGCACGCTGCTTTGGTGCAGCTGTGCTAATTCTCTCTCTCTCTCTCTCTCGCGCGCGCGCGCGCGGGCACGCGGCAACCCTGTGTAAATCATGTTGATAATATGAGTGCATGTTCATCGTTGAATTCCCACTACTGCGGCCTGAGCGTCCGAACACCGGCTGCGACCTGACAACCCCCCACCGCAGACACGCTCCTGTTTCCGGGTCCCTCAAGTCACGCTTACGCGTCTGGCCTATTTCAACTGCCTGATCAGCATGTAGGTGATCAGCGTCACTCTGTTCCCTGCAGGACGGTATAATCCCGCCGATCTGGAGCACAGAGTCTCTGTATGCGAGAGACAAGGCTCTATTGTAGAAAGGCGCTGGAGAGAAAGGAAGGAAAAGCCAGAGGGCCGAACTATCTGGGGCTATCTACAGGCAGGCTGTGCACGACGGCCCTGGGTCAGTGACTCAGTGGCCCTCGCACACTCTGCTTGATTCACGTACAGCCTCGTGTGTGTTTACTCGGCGCACATGTTCGGAAAGGTGTATTGACGGCGATTGTAAATGGCTGCGTTGGTACACATGAATGGATCTTTTGTATTGCTACTGTAGAAAGGAAGGAAGATAAGGAAAGCCAGCCGTAATAACTCCATGATTACTATGGACTGACCAGCCTGCTAACCCCATGGCCTACCGGTGACTTTAATGATCAATTATTACTGTCAACTCATCAGAATACGATTTATTGCTTTGTTATATCAGACTGCCCAAGTAGATTATCAAGCTGTCCATAATGAAGGAGAAAAGCTAGATATGTCTAAAGTATAATAAATGATTTTTTTTATTCTAAGGAACTGAATAGGTGGTACCACAAGTCGCGCAGCCTGCCAGCCGCCTTATTAGCATTATATTAGTGATCAAAACACCTATTTGAAGATGGA
Organism: Cryphonectria carpinicola; assembly: GCA_014849955.1. NCBI lineage: Eukaryota > Fungi > Ascomycota > Sordariomycetes > Diaporthales > Cryphonectriaceae > Cryphonectria > Cryphonectria carpinicola. The sequence continues at coordinate 28,705 of JACWRQ010000135.1, read as the reverse complement.
TATCTATAATTATTCAAAGAAATTAAGTTCTAATGCGACCAGATCAAGGCCTATCTAAATGTCTATATAATTGTCTATAACGCTCACATGACCTTTAAGAAAAGCGATAAAAGTTAGACGAAGGACAATAGATCTTCTCCCCCATTCCCCACCCCCCCCCCCCAAAAGACAAAAATAACGCCGACTGAACACGTCCGTCATAACACAAGTACGTAAAGACATCACCTTCCAGTCTCTCAAGGTTTCATAAGCTGTTCCTTACGGAAGAAGAAGAAAAATCCAACACAAACAACCAGCTGGAACAACAGCGGCACCCAGAACCAAACATTATTGACACCGCCCGCCAGGTTCATAGCCAGGTTAGGAAAAACAGGCTCCGGACCAATCTTGTCCGGGGCCGTGGCACGAGGCACCATAGTGCCAATAGAGCCAATGACCTGGGCGCCCAGGACGGCCCAGCTTACGTGGAAGCGGCCGAGGGTCTGCAGCAGGATCATGCCGAAGCCTACGCCCTGCAGGGTGTCGAGGACACCGAGCCAGAGCCACAGGCATCTGCCGATGAGGGCACCGGCGACGGCGTGGGCGCCGGCCCAGGGCATGTAGAGAGCGACGCCAGAGGTGCCCCACAGCTCCTGGGCCCAGCGCGGGGCGCCGAGGCCAATGGCGACGATGGGGAGGAGCCAGGAGTGCTCGGTAGAGAAATAGGCCATCGCGGCGAAGATGGCGGCCCAGACGACGACGAAGAAGAGGATGACGAGGAGGGTGATGGCCCAGGCAGGCGCGGAGCTGGAGGTCCAGAGGTAGCTCCAGCTGCGGCCATACTGGCCCGAGAGGAAGTAGTTCTGGATGAAGGCGGCGATGAGGAACCAGACGACAACCTTGCGGCGGAGCAGGGAACGGTAGAAGGCGGAGACATAGCCTGGTCTGCGCCTATAGGCGTCGGGCAGGCCCATGAAGAGGACCGTCGCGACGGCCCAGAGGAGAGCGGCGATGGGCATGCACACGGCGGTGACGACGCGCGACGAGGAGCTGATGAGGGTGGACCCGTCGTTGGTCAGCGCGCTGGCATAGGAACCCCAGTACCACAGGGCGGCGATGTAGATTTGCTGAGTGCCTTGGATGGTGCAGGCGCGGAACATCCAGGTCTTGACGGGGTTGCCGCCCTCGGTGAGGAAGTTCTGGGTGAAGAAGAGGAAGCCACTGGAGGAGGCGACGGCGTAGAGGGCCGTGGCGAGGTAGTGCAGGACGGTGGTGGTCTCGGAGGAGTTGGCGGTATAAGGACAGATGGCGAGAACGAAGAAGGCGGCGCCGTAGAGGAAGAAGGTGAGCGTGATGGCAATGACGAGCTGGAAGCGGCGGAAGAGGAGCCACCAGAAGATGGAGCCGCCTAGGTAGATGCCTGAGGTGATATAGACCTGCTCAGCAGACTGGCCGTTCTGGCCGGTCAGGAGAGTGATCTGGTACGAGTTGGCGGCGAGGATTTGGCCCTGTTGAGGAGGTAAAAAGTTAGCAAGGCTTGGGTGCGGGGTTGCAGGAAAACACTTACCAGTGCCATTAAAAAGGAGTACATAGGCCACTCCCCGAGCTTGACCAGCATGAGCTTCTTGAGACCCGTAGGCGGCGCATAGTCTGGACCCAGGTTGAACTCGTCGTTGTTGTTGTTGTTGCTGCTGTTGTCGTCGTTGTTCCCACCGCGATTGCTATCGTCTTCTTCCATAGACGATACCGACCTCAACGTCAGATTCACCACCCTCGGCGATTTCTTGCCCAGCTTGGCATCATAGAACTTCTCGAACCAGTCCTTCTCCGACTGCCGGATGTAGCCCTCCACACATAATTTGTCCGACGAGAGACTCCCCTCGTGGGCGTCCAGCAGCTGTCCAAAGGCGTTGTAGTACTCCTTCTTGGGATCATTGAAGAAGGGCTCGACCTTTTGCAGCTCAAAATCCTTGCGCTCGCCAACCACCGTGTCGAGGGAGAGAACAGAGGCGTTGTTAGCCGGGAGACCAGTGAAGAAGGAACGCCAGTACGGGTCAACATTCTCGCCGTGGTCGCCATATCCGCTGTACCGGCTGTTGTAGATCTCGCTGTTGCCATCACTCGACCTCTCGGACGGGTATGCGTGTGCGAGATCAGACTGCGAGTGCGTTCTCTCGAACTCTGCAAGGGCGGTGAGCCTCGACGCAAGAAGGTTGCCCATCGCAGTGGTTGACTTGGTACGAGGAAAGCCGGACGCGAATCTGGGCGTTGTGGGTGAGATGATCGAGGCTGGCGTGATTGCTCCCGAGACAGGCTCCGAAGCCTCGGTGGTCATGGAGATATAGTAGGGGGCGGTTCTGCTGTGAGCACCAAACGAATCGGAGCGGCCGCGCGTGGGACTCGAGGCTCGACTGCCCACGATACTGTTGGGGCGACTGGCCACGATGGACGGCGCAGCTGTGGGAGGAGCTGTGGTGGTGGGTGAGGGCAGGGCGGTGTTAGGCAGGGTGGCAACGGGTGGTGGAGGTGAGATGGGCGTCGAGGTGCCCGAGGGGGACCCTGGGGACGAGGAGGCACCAGGCATCAGCAGATTGGTGAGCTTGTTGCCCTTCTTGATGCTGCTGTGGGCTCTGATGGACTGGCTCTGCAGGATCTCGAGGTCGTGCACCCACTGCACCACAGGGAACCTCTGCAGGAGGGACCGCGCACGCATCACCTTTCTCGTCTCCAGGGAAGACGCGAGGGCCGACTTGATAGCCGACTTGAACTGCCGCAGGAGATGTTTCGTCTCCATGGATTCGATCGTGAACCACCAGCCAGGCATGGAACCCAGGCCACCGACACGAGACCCCACGCCCAGCGCACCCTTGCGACCAAACTCGACAGCAACAAGACCAAAAGGCTCATCACGCGAGGGCATCAGCGCAAACTCTGCACCACTGTGAACAAAGGACGGGATAGGCGTAAACTCTGGCTTGGAGTAGACACGCCCTGGGTACCTCTGCATCATCTTCTCGAGCTTGAGGGCAGCAAACCGGCCGTGGTTGTCGATGGTAGGGCCGATGCAGATGAGCTGGACGTTCTTGTGCTTGTCCATGATAGCAGGGAATACGTCTGCGATCAGATCAACGCCCTTCTGCAGAGACCAACGGCCGACGAAAACAAAAAGCTCAGCAGTGGGGTCGATGTTCAGTCCTGCCCACTGCTGCGCCTGTTCTCGCAGGGCGCCTCTTTGTCTCTCGGCCTCCTCATCGATGATAATGTCCTGGTTCTTTTCTTTCTCGGTGACCGTGTTGAACTCAGCCATGTCATCTGGATCTGGGTTCGGGAGGGAGCCGATCTCAGAGAGACCCCAGAAGATGGGATACCGCTTGTACGCCCTCGAGCCGTATTTCTTGGAGACGCCCACGGCGCCATAGCCGCCCTGGAACTCACGAAGGTAACTAGCACCCGCGTACAGCATGTTGAACACCTTGTCGAACTGGGCGAAGCGCTTGATGGTCTCCTTGGGGAGGTTGAAGACATCACAGACCTCAGTCATCTCGCTCTTGCTGCGGAGGGCCCACAGACCCTGAAACTCGGCATTGTGCAAGGCCAGGGAGACCGGGATGGTGCGAGGCAGCAGATAGAGCGGGGCCAGCGTACCGTGGTAGTCGTTGATATAGTACAGATCGACCGGGAACCGCTTGATGGCCTCCGCAATGCAGGCATTCCATGCGCTGTAGTAGATGGCCGACTCGATATCGTCCATACGAGGTGGGTACGGGTCGGCCTTGGTCCGCTGTCGGAAGACGGGCGCGTCGAGAAGAACATAGGTAATGTTGCGCACGACGTGGTACTGCACAGACACAATGTACTGCTGCTTGTTGATGGTGATGGTCATGGGCTCGGCTAGGGTATCGACGGGATAGTCGATGCCACCGACACAAGGGATCACCCAGATCAGGTTCTGGTGCGCGAGGGCTTCGCTGCCCATAAGGGAGGCCATCTTTCCGAGACCACCAATCTTGATCTTGATGTTCCAGTCGTCAATCTCGTACTCCATGGTGGCAATCAGGGTGGTCCGGCGGCTCGCAGAAAGAGCCATGGCCTCAATGGATTTCCCCTTGTCTTCAGGAACGGGCTTGCGCAAGGGAGCCAGAGCGGCAGACCCGAGCACCCTCGTCCTGGCCCGGCCCCAGAAGCCACCAACATCAGCAGTACCGATCTGGTTCATCCTGATGGCGTAGTAGGAGCGGAAGTAAATCCAGACGGCCAGGCCACCTGTGAGCACTGGGATAAAGCCCAACAGGAAGGAGAGCGCGAGCTGGTGCCAGGCATTGCCAGCAGGAATCACCTTGTACCTGTATGAGCCATCGTTGACCTCGATGCGCCAGCCCACATGCGGCATGCCAGGGCCCTCGGTGATGTTGATCACGTTGGACGCCAGCGTGTTGGGAGGCAGCCAGTCGAGCACATTATCGCCGTCCACGTCACCGTACTGCATCGTCTTGTCCGGCTGGCCATCAGGATTCATGCCCCAGATGTTGATCTGCACCTGTGTAGGCCACTCAGCAGCCAGACCAAACGCCCACACCGTCTCGTTGAAGTCCACTTCCGACTTGGCCAGGTGCATGGAGCTCGCCAGGCCCCCATCGAAACCCCAGGTGTTCCACCCGCCCATAATATGCGCATGAGGCCAGCGGTGGGCCTGGGACGAAGACAAATCGCCGTGCTGTATGTGTGTGGCGCTTCCTGCCACGCTGGACCAGTACTGCACCATGACATGCTCGCCGCTCCAGGCCTGGATCGACGTGCCAGACCAGGCCTGGCTCTCCAGGGTCTTGTTGATGGTCGTGGTGGTGTAGTCCAGCCAGTCGCTCCAGCTCGAGCCGTACGTCAACGAGTACCGGAACTTGTCCGCCCCTGGAGCGCGCTGGGTGATGTACAGGTCGCCCGTCGAGTCATTCTTGTGGAGCAAGTCGGTTGAGTAGTTGCCCGTCAAGGGGAAGATGATGGGGTTGTCTGAGGAGCCGAGCCGGAACATGAAGCGGTCCACGGCGCTGGTATATGTCCCGTTGGCGCTGGTGGCGTTGGCGATGGTTACGGTGTGGATGCCGTGGGCGACGTTCTCAAGGGTGGCCGTGAACTTCCACAGCCCAGCTGGCTGACCAGAGTAGGTGGTCACCTCGGGTGTGTCAAGAACGCTGCAGGCCACGCTGTCGCTGTCGACCTGGGCCACCGTGCCCTCCAGCGTGGAAGAGTTGACGGAGATGGCATCCAGGACCGCGTCGCAGTCCATCTGCTGAGAGAAGTGGATCTCGATGGGCACCGTTTGCGTGTTGCCGCTGGTCACAGTCGACAAGACTCTCTCGTCGTGGGACGGGACAACCTGGGTAATGGAAGGTTTGGGGGAGGTGTAGTAGTCGACAGGAACAAGGGCCTTGTAGCCCCATGCCTCGAGGGTCAGGTTGGAGAAACAGCCGCCTGTGTGCGTGGTACCGTTGATGATGACGGTGCTTGAGGAATTCTCGACAGTGTGCACATCGAAAGGATAGAGAAGGTTCATCACCGTGGTGCCAGGAGCAAAGGGGGAGACCAGGGCGTCCTCCTCGCTCTGGCAGTCAAAGGAGAAATCCTTCGAGTGGTCCAGGTTGGAGTACATCAGCCAGACGCCCTGGTCAGCTTGTCCACCAGACGAGCTGAGATTCTGCGCTGCCGAGGCCTCATGGCGGTACACACTCCACATGCCAAACGGCGTGGGAATATCTCCACTGCCATTGAGGTAGACGTCAGTCGTCTGGTTAGACAGTGCCTGCAGGCCCCAGCCGTCGTTCAGCACCGGGTACTGTTGCCGCAGTTCAAAGAACCTCTTGAGGACGTTTCTTGTGGGGTGCGACGGGTCCTTGTGGTCCAGACTGACGCCGTCGTCCTCACAGCCTACCGCTGCGGGACCGTGCAGCAGGGGCTGGCCAGTGTATGTGTCGTCTCCCAGCTTGTAACAGCCGTGGAGCTGCCACGCGCGGCTGCTGCTCATGGGCTGACGGCCACTATTTTGAATGTCAGTATCGGATAGAGTGATCTCTCGTCGAGAGCAGGCAAAGAAAAATGCTTCCTGTTGTTGTGAGACTTACTAAATGTAGTTGCTGGCGGTGGAATCAACAATATACAGGCTCTGCTCCTCGCCCCAGTACAGCATCGGTGACCCAGGAAGGATGAGATAGGTGATGAACTGGCCGAGAAGTTGCCTCTGGGTGCCGTTCGCGATAGATGGCCACCGGAACACGTCCTGTGTTGTGGTGCCCATCATGTGGCGAGGGTCAAAGAGACCAGTGTTGGCGTTGATCAAATCGTTGGCCAGGACCAAGTCCGTCCAGAACTGAACAAAGCTTGTACCCTCAATGCCGATATAACCAGAGAGACTGTGTATTTGGGTGAAGAGGACATTCATTGTTAGCGGTGTTTTTCCTTCTCTTATTGTACAAATGTGATGGAATGAGGACTTACCCGAGAACTCTTGTAAGAGCACCATAGATGGTATATGTAAAGGCGGCAGCATCCAGTGCAGAGAGGCCAGGGTCACGAATATACACATCGTCGTCGGCGGTGACGTTGGTGAGCATCATAGACGCTGTGCTGTTCCCGCTGTACATTCCAGGCTCTTTGCCTCGGCCAATGTAGACGGCCTGCTGCTGGTCTGTACCGACAACCTCGCCGATGACCATGAAGTTCTCCTTGCCGTACTTCTTTGCGCATTCTGTAAAAAAAAAAAAATTCAATGATATTGTTAGCCGATGTTTTGTGATTGTGTGTATCGCTAGAAGACAGTGACCATCAGAAAGGAGTCATCAAACTTACGCCTCTGGTAATCAGAAAAGTCGGCCATGGCGTCCACCGTTGTCTGTAGTGCCTTATCCATACGGAAGCCATCAATGTCAAGCATGGCGATCTGCATGCACGACAGATGCTTGATCTTGTCGCGCACGTCGCTCCGCCACTCTCTCAGCCTGTCCTGGACGGAGCCATACTTGGCCAGCTGGTTCTTGTAGACGGCGACGCTACCAATGTTCTGGAGATCACCGTACGAGTCGAACTCGCTGTCGCGGCAGGTGGTCTGGTTCACGGTGATCTGGTTGCCGCTGTCGTCCCACATGCGAGGGTACGTGCAGTCGATCACGTCGTTGCCGGGCGTGAAGTCTACATAACGACGGTCCGTCTTCCAGCCGAAGTCGTACTCGCCCCACTCGAAGGCCGCTGTCTCGTTCATCGATCCCTCGAAGCCGATGAGATCTCCGAGGCTGTTATAAAAAAGTTTTGAATTAGCAAAGAGTATATATATATATATATATATATATATATATATATATGTATGCAGGGCACTTGTTAACGTACGTTCCCATGGTGTTGTCCAGAATGATGTACATGTCCCTGTCGTGGATGGCAGTGATGAGCTCCCTCCACTCCTCGATACGGCCATGGTGGTGGTCAATAACAGTAAGATCCAGGGGAGAGAAGCTGTCTGCGGCCCAGGGCATGTTGATGAACAGACTGCCCATGAGATAGATTGTCTTGATGCCCATGCCCTGGATATAGTCCAGATCGTTCATCAGGCCCTTGACGTCTCCGCCAAACCTGAACTGGTCACTCATCCAGTCATACTCAAACTGGGTCCCGTTGGCCTCATTGTTGGATGGGTCTCCGTCGGCATATCGATCCAGAGAAACGGTATATGTGGGCATACGCCAGTTGTCGGGGGAAGGGTTGAAGGTGTGGTTCTCCCACACGCCCGAGTAGTCGAGGACGTCGTGTGTTCCCTGCACCGTATTGAGGTTCCAGTCGACCTGGGAAGCATCATATGGGAAGGCTTGTGTCGTCGAGGAGAACCACCCGGTGGCGACGACAGCCACAAGCACGCGGAAGAAGCTGTCCATGATGATGATGGATTTGCTACGCGGCCAGGTGGTGGTGGCCTCTCCCAGATACCGTGCTTGAAAAAAAAAGGAAGGAAGGAAAAACAGATGGCCCCAAGACGTGTGAGAAAAGTGAGAGACAGATGTACACGACAAAGACGGGAGGAGAAGGGGTAAGGGGGGGAGGAGAGATAAAAGCTGGGGGGCCACGAGAAGGAAGGGTGGGGACGACGACATGGCGGAGCCGTGGAGATATATATTCGAAAGGCTCTCTGTTTGTATGTCTGGGGACAATCTGGAGCTCCCTCCTCCCCATCATCCTCGTCCCCCTCCTCGTCCTCTTCCCTGGCCCATTGGGGAAGTAAGTGAGTCGAGCAGGCCATCGCTCAGAGACGTGGCGTTCGCCATCACCAAAAAAATTAGCATGCTGGACCTCAGCTGAATTGCTCGTACGAGCCCACCCTTTTTGCTCCGGTCGATCTTTTCTTCTCTTTCTTTTTCTTTTTGTTGCCATATCCCTCCCCCCCCCTCCATCCCAGCCTTGGGGGTGCCCGACCCTTCTCGACCACACCCTCCCGCGGGCCATCCTGTCAGTATCAGATTGTCGCTGTAACTGACAAGGGGAGGGCACCCTGGTCGGAGGAGGAGTGATCGTCTACTGGAGTCGTATACGGTCGGTCCATGCGGCTCGTCCACTCCTTGCTAGCTCCCTAGATGAGATGGGCCCAAGGAAGTACCGGTGTGGGCAGCACATCTGTACACACAGACTCCTCCTGACTACGATAGCTATCAAGTACCGCACCATCGTAGTCTACTGTAGTAGGCGCCATCTAGACGTATCTTGGGCGGTGCTAGGGTGTCCAGATCAGTCCCACAGACCATACGACAACAAGAGGGTTTAGATAGCTGCTGCAGCATATCGCAAGCCACAACGTGGCGTAGACCGCGTTCTTTCAGCTGTCATCGAGTGAAGGGGAGGGGGGATGTGCTCTAGGCTCGACAGCCCCTTGCATTGCGGCTCCTGGCATAGAATCCATGACTGCACGTACCAGTGAAAAGAAAACAGAGATGGAGAGAGGGGGGGGGGGGGAAAACAAAAAAAAAGAAAAAAAAAAGAAAAGAAAAGAAAGAAAACCCTCAAAAAGACGGAGAAAGCAGGACACACCAAACCCTACGTGGCAAGAGAC
>JACWRQ010000135.1:0-19640 GCA_014849955.1 Cryphonectria carpinicola | reverse complement strand
GCCTCTACGCAGCAAGCCGAGTGGCGGGGAAGGAAAGAAGAGAAAACAAGAGACGAAAGGAAGAAGGAAGAGAAAAACGGGGTGGTGGAAGGGGAGGAGGGGCGAATTAAAATAAAAACAAAAAAAAAGAAAAGAAAAGAAAGAAAAACCTCTAAAATGGGAGGAGAGAAGGACATACCCACATCTGTTGCGTAAGGCTCCTTCCCAGTCGACATGGGTGTCACTCTGTTGTACTTAGCTATGACATACACCACGTACTATAGTACAATGTAGGTATCAAAGTATACATCATAGTAAGGAGCTTTGACAATTGAGAGGGAAAGACACACACACACACAGAGAGAGAGAGAGAGAGAGAGAGAGAGAGAAGGAGGTCTCCACCATGCTCGGCAGGTTCACCTCAAGCACGAGCTCGATCGTCGTTGAGGCTACAGGCATCATCCTCGTGTCTAGATAACGGCACCAGCCGAGGCTGCTTCCACCGGCCACGTGCTGGCCTATCAGGTCCTTGTTCCTGAGCGTTATGGGTCTCGACCCGCCCCGCGGGAACAGTTCTAACAATTTGCTCCCACGTTGCACTAGCTCTGGGAGAGAAAAAAAATTAAAAAGGGATGCACACGCAGACACGTCAACACCCCCCGTGGACCCCGGCACCAAAAGCTGCAGAAGCTGCGGGTAGTACAATGGTGTCTGCTAGTCCATAGTAGCCGGCGTTGGCTGAGTAAGAGACTAAGTCGTGCGTGGGTCGCTCTCAGCTCGATGGAGGTTCTGCGCAAGATTTTTGTGGGAGCCCCCGTAAAGGCAAAAATTGGATCCGAGAATTCAGACGATGATAAGCCTAAGTCCAAAAAGGCCCGAAGGAATTTCTTCTACAAAAGCCACTCACTGCTGTCCAGGGGGAGAAGGCGAGGACAAGGAGGAGGAAGTACAGGGGGAGGGGGAGGAGGGCGGCAAGGAATTTTGGGTCACCGCCGCTCAAGATGGATTTGTTGGATGTGACCCTTCTTTTTCTTTTTCTTTCTTGGCCGCCCATCTTGGCAATAGCGTACTCCTATGATAGCACGCACGCACACGCACACACACACACACACACACACATATCATAGTATATGCTGCATGACGACGTCGACGTCATTATAAAGCAGGTTGTTTTGTTGAAGCGACTTGGCGGCAAGGTTGCAAATGGCTGCGTGCAGATTGCAAAGTGATGAGATTGGAGGACCAACAAAAACTAGACTAGTAGTTGCAGGAAGGAGCGCTGCGAGGGTTGCCTTTTTTTTTTTTTTCTTTCTCGTTTTCCTTTCTTTTTTCCTCCCCCCCCCCCCTCCAAACCGCTCTTTCTACAATCTAGACGATGCGTAGCACGTTGAGTAAAGCGAGCGACAGCGATAACGACAGCGACAGTTGCGGCGATAGGCCTTCCAACAAATTTCAAGTTGCATCGCGCCCCCGACAACCCTGCGAGGATCTTGGAAACCCTTCGGGTGCCGGATGGTGCGAGGTAACATTGGGGGGATTCACTAAGTAATTGACTAGGTAGGGCAGCAATGATGACCATCTCAAAAAAAGCAGGATGGTGCTTTTTTTTTCTTTTTCTTCCCCCCCTTTCTTCCCCTGTTTTCCATCTTCTCTGGTTCGGGTTTCCTAAAGATGCAACACAACACACAACAATGCAGTGATGATCACATACATACGTAGTAATAGTACATACTTTTCCTCGAGTACACACTTTCATCCCAGCTCACATCCCGGATAAATCTTCCCCTTCTGAGACTGCCGACTTTTAATTCTTAATCTCATTTACCTTATATGAATGAGGAGGGGGTACCAAGTGGAGGGATTACTAGGGAAATGTTTTCTGCGGTTGTAAGCACGTCGGGAATTGAACACATGTTCCCTACATGTTCCCTGCTCTCAATATCCATATCATAAGATGTGAACATGAGAAACAAATGCCCTTGACGACTCCTTTCTTCAAGATCGAGGGGCGGAGGGGGCGACGTACCATAGTACCAGAGAGCTAGGCTCAGCTTGCCCAGGGAGAACACATCTCCTCTCTTAGCCTAGGTTGAACCTTAAGCCCTAACTTTTCCCTTACCGCTGGGGCCCCTTCTTCTCTATCTACAGGGCTACACTCAGAGAATGCCTATGGTTGGGTAGGATTCTAGCCTCGATATTCCACAGGGGGGTTACTATAGTAGAGGTGAGAGAGAGAGAGAGAAAAGAGAGAACACGGAACATCCCACTTTCCGTAAAGCATGGCCAGTAAGACCACTCCAGGTGGCTGCAGACTAAAATGGCGATTGAGAAAAAGCACTTCTCTCTTTGGCTGAAATGAAGGGCTAGACCGTAGCTGAACTCAATTGTGCTGTGTGCTTTGTGGCCTATTGTTTGGGTCACTAGGCCCGGTGGGCCCACACTGCCGACAATAATATGGAGACTCCGATGGATCCGCATAAGCTGTATATACGCGGTAGTACATAGTAATCTGTACAAGAGAGCCCGCCGGCATACGCTCCGTACACAACACAGTGTTTTCACTGTTTTCCCCCCTGAGTTGCTCAATGTAGTGCAGCCACATATGATTCATATTGAGTAATTGGGGGGGGGGGGGAGAAGAGAGAGAGAATCCATGCAAGTCATCAGAAAAAACACCTAGTCCATTGAGACACTGTGTATAGAATAGATAGACGAGGAACCATGCAAGGATCAGTTTGTGATCTATGCGAACTGTAAGGCGAAGTCGACCCAATGACTGACTGAATCGTAAAGAAAAAGCTACCTCTTCTTTTTTTCTCCTCTCTGTTTCTTACTCTATCGCGGCTATCCTCGTCATGGCCCCCTTCTTTTTACTTCTTCTTCCTCTTCTTCTTCTTCTTCTTCCTCTTCTTCTTCTTCTTCTTCCTCTTCTTCTTCTTCTTCCTCTTCTTCAGCTCGACCTACAAACTTTTTGTCCCTGGCACGAGAAGCGGTCAAGCGCAATGCATTGCGCAAGCAGAGCGCACATCTACACCGTGATGGGTTTTGGGCCCCACAGATCTTGTCATTGACGGCATTTGGGATCTGCATGGCGAAGTTCGGCGCCATGGCATGGCAGGGCAGATTTCTAGTCCCGGGAATCTTTCACTACTACAGTATAGTACTACTTACTTACTCAATAAGATCGCTGCCAACTGCCACCCGGGCCCTGGGTATCCGCATGTGCGGCTCTACTTGACCTCATTGATAGTAGCGTGTCAACCCCTTCACAATCTCCGACCAAGCCCGACAGTCAGTTGAGGGGCAAAGTAGGAAGGAAAAGAAGGAAAAAAAGAAGAAGAAAAAAAAAAACACAGTCGTGGTTTTCGCCCACTTCTCTCACCGTCCTCTTTTAGCTACAGATCTGCGTCACAATTACCCCCCCCCCCAAACATCGCCGTAAGGGTTGCTGCGTCGTCGGCAGATAAACCCGATCGAGCTCATCAAGAACCAAACCGATCGAGACTCCACTTTGTTGAGGATGTGAGGGGTCCCTGTGATTTTGTTGATTTTGACAAACTATAGAGGGATATTTTGACGAGAGGTTGTTCTGCTTGACCAGGCAAGAAGAATGTACATCATAATTCACGGTTAATTCCTATAGTATTCAAAACAGTGAACACCAGGCTTACCAGTTCAGCACCGGCTGGCCCAGGACTTTGAGTACACAGAATGCACGAGCACTACTCTCCTGCGCAACAGGACCATCCTGGTACATGGTAGTGCTGTAAGGCTAGAATGCTCGGATGGCCCTGATAACGGAGATTATCACAGGGAGGTCGGGGATTTTGGAGCGGGAGCTAATGGGTAGTAGTAGAGGCAATGTCAAAGCCGTGCACGGCTTCGTATTTTTGTGACATCTCAGATGCACCCGTGCGGCAGAAGAAGCCGCATTGATCTCTTGCTTTTTCAAGCCGCCCATATGATAATGAGGTTGTAGCCACAAGATATTCAACGGAGTATAATTCGTTGGATTGGTCCTTCCCCTTCAGGTGTTGAAGCAGCATGCAGGGCGGGGGAGAATAAATAATCCAGACTCCTGATTCGTTCGAGGCTTATCTTGTTGGGGATCATGGAATAATACCTTCTTGGCAGAGAAAATGGGGGAGCGGAAGGCAGAGATGCCGTACTTACTAAGGCGCTGGCGAGGTTCGAGATTGACGCTGATCAGCAAGGCGGACGTGTTCTTCCCTTTTTTAGACGAATGAAATCACGGGCTAACAAAGCTAAACACCACCCTACGCTTTCATCACTCTAGACATTTCTCCTTTGTGTGATCTGGTAGTCTCTCAATCTAGGTTGGAGGACCAGGGGGTACAATGTCAATGTCCCCGCTACTCTTGAGGAGCTGAGTTGTGTGGCGCAAAGGAAAACGAGCCCAACAGCATGTGGGCCTGTTCCTCCCTCTGCCTTGGCCATAGAGAGAAAGCCTTGATCCCAGACACAGAATGTCACAGCTTCAAGATCCACCGCCATGTCATCCTCTTACTATGCCAGAAGATCATGCAGACAGACTGCCGGACCACTTCGATAAGGAAGACGGAAAGATACCGCGATCCTTGGGACTTGATAGACTCGCCAGCGGAGGCATATCTTGGATCATTCACCAAGCTGATATCTCTGGTGGTAGGCTCGTCTCATATTGGTTCTGAAGGCGCGATTCAACAACAAGAGGACCGTTGGGACACTTTGCCAATAAATACAGGTTCGTATTTCTCTACAGTATGGGGACAGATGAAGCTTGGCAAAGTGTGCTTGATAGGCTGATGGCTTACTTTGACAGCCATCAAGGAATCTTATCACCTACACCATCCATTCGAATAAGTTTGTCAAAAGTGCTGTCTGCTGGGGCACAGTTGGTCTCGGCCCAGTGTCCTGGGAAGCTCGCGCAAACACCCCACCACAACCCCCCAGCGGCGGAGGTGGCTGAGAGGACGTCAATGCGCTATTTATGAGGCTTGCAGTGGGAACAGGGAAAGTTGTGGGAACAGGGAAAGTTGTGTAAACAAACACTAGGCCATTAGCTCCAAAGAATTCCCTGGTCCTGCTTCTATCAAGTTGCCATCCGCCGAGTTGATCGAGTATTTGGTTTAATTCTCTGATCGTATCGGATCGACATTGCGTCGAATGTGCCGTGTTAGCCAGTTGATTGGAACCTTGGAAGACTCCGTAACTCCTGCCACTATCGAAATGCAGGTGAGCGTCAAGAGCGAAGGCAGAGGTTCCCTAAGTAAACAGGACCGAGACATCTATCATGAAGTTGCCTCAGGTTACCATGGACAGTCATAGAACATTGTTGACAACCAGACAAACCTACTTGTGTTCACAGATCCGATACTTCATCGCGATCTAAACTAAATACTTAGTGACTGTTCTATAGACTCTAAAGGAGTAGACAGCATACAAATCCGCATCACTATGCCTCATCCGAGCAGAGAGACGAACAGCCTAGCCGGTACTCCAACTTCGCCGGGATGCATTGGCTGCTTCCTCAAAATGAAGGAAGGAGATGCTACGTTCTTACATTCAACAAATACCACTCGACCTTAGAACGGTCATTTAACCTAGATCAATAATGACGATAATTTAAGCAGATAGTGACACAGGTTTGATGATCTGAAAGAAGCTGGGATGAACGGTTCGCATGGAAATTCCAATGAGTATGTTGATCATAGGAATTAGATCCCCTATAACCAAATGTTGTTGCTGTTCGTAAGCATTTCGTAAGTATTACTTTTTAATCTATAACATGCTGTTGTATCAAAAGGAAAGTTCAATCCGATATATACTTGAGTAAGTACAATTAGTGAGACTGTAACCGAGAAGTCGTAGCCTCAGTTCGGACACAATGATCCATTAATACCTCCACTCATTCAAATAAATCGTGTACGATATGATACCACCACGAAAAAAAAACGGCTTCAGACCTTCTCGGGAGGTGGAAGTGCAGACGGTAAACGGTGAAGCAGAGCAGAAATGGAACGCATAAGGCAAAGAACGAATGGCAGGACATCTCGTGCGAACCACGAATCCATATCAGCTGGACACCTTGCTGGCAGAGGAAGAGCCAGGCTTCAGATGGTCTAGCAAAGGTGTACATCAGTGTCACAATGCCCCCGCTATGGATGGGGATGCTCAATCGACTTTTCGCACCTTCAGTGTTACAGACAGGGCTGTCTAGAGCCTGACACTCAGATCAATGCACAATTTCAAGTGTGAATTCGTAATCCTCTTCTCTGTCAGCATTCGAAAAGGGCGAGACCAGTGGCGGGTAAGAGAAGAGGGGAAGAGGGCAGGACCATGCAAGCCAGGTTGATTGTAATCAGCACATTTGTGCTAATCATTACTTAGGTGCTGACCACGAGCGCTACACCGTACACAACGCCAATCATCTGCATTAATGCCTATTTACTAATTCTGGTATATCCTCTCGGACGCCACGCATGGAGAAATGTAAAAATGAGATGTAAAACCTTTCCGGATCTATGAAAGTAGCGTTCTTATTCCTACACTTTACCATGGCCATCGTCTGGCAGGCCATTCCAGAAATTCTGTGCGGTTGGGTATCAATTATCTAACTCGAATTGCAGAGTGAGTATGAGCCAGGAAATGCTGTGTCGCTTTGGTTCAGGGGGCCAAAATGCGACCTTGGATGTTAAACAAGGCTGGGGGATGGATCAAAAGTCAGCCACCTGCGGCTCTACACCAGCAGGGCAACGTGTTTGTATCTCGTACATATATCCTTGATATTAATTCTCGACTGAGCCTGCGCTCAGGGCGGCTCTTAAGCTTGGAAATGCATGGTCACTGCATTGGTCAGCTTCCGACTCTACCAAGACAAGCACATGCAGGTGAGATGCAACCTACGGGGGGCTTGTCCTGATGATACACGTGGCGGGCTTGCTGGGCTAATTGTGCATGTTTAAATGATCGGCCGTTGCATGGTATGTAACAGTGCATTGTAACCGGGTTCCATGGTTACAGACACATGGGTCCTTCAGATAATCAGTTGGTTCCAATGATATTTAATGCCTTCTAGAGAACTTGGGTAACCAGACTCTCATCCTCCTCTCGTTCTCATCTCTTCAGAAACTTCCCACAGCCTAATCGGTGGTTGTCTCCCTGAAGGCTTTCTGTCCCTTTCATCTGACAGCTCGTGGAGTCGACCCATTGCGTTTGCCAACAACATCTCCGAAGCCACATGCTTACTCAACTCTGAATCTCACTCAATCTTCATTCAAATCCATACGCTCTTCAGACAGCACTCGTTCTCGAATTGGTCAACTGTGTCAGCAAACCAAAACGATGGCTCTGTAAGTGGCCGTGCACTCATCATCTCTGAGTTCGTAATGGCAGAAGAAGCTGATACAAATTCACGATAGTACTCTTTCAACTCTTCGGGTCCGACGAAGCCGTTCACTAAGCCGCAATCTTCGCCAACGCCGGATCCAAATGTTTCTTACAACGTCTTTACGAGACTGCAACGCCGTATTTCAAACGCCATACTCGATTGAAGACACCAGGGCCAAGCGAAGACGTATGCAAAGAAAGATAAAGAGATATATGCGCGTCCTTAATCAGAGTATCTCTGCCGCAGAACCGATCACGGAGCTCTCAGCAGAGAATGACCACGAAACAACAGGGAGGGATAATAGGCTGGACAGAATGTCGCATGATCTTGCTGGGGTGGGTCTTTGGTGTGTAGAGTAGGATATAGTAGCATCAATCACGCTGAAGTCGATTGTAAAGGGGACATGTAGTAGTAAGGTGAACTACTCCAGGTGAAGAGCTATGCTGAGAGCGACAACCTGCTGCACCTTGTTACGGCTGAGGAATATGTACAGTATGAGATAGCTTGCATCTTACATGAAAGCCCAAAGACCTGAATCTGCTACTGAGCAGGTCAAGTGAGAATTCCGTGACTGGTTCAGGTCGAAACTCGTTCCCCCCCCCCTCCCCCCTGTTGCATATCATTCAACCCCTCAGGGTTCAATGAGTTGAGCACCCAATCGGGCAGCGAAGCGGATATTGCCTGACCAAACGCCTCATCTCGTAATATGATCCCCTATCTTTCCCACACTCCCACGTGTCACCCTTGCTACGGGGCTTCTAGAGCCTGGTGTGAACCGGGGGCAGGCGTGGTATTGTGGCTGCGCACACCGCATCTTTGCAGATCCTCGTATTTCAACGCATGTACTACTTACTTCAACATGATATGCATTTTTGAGAAATATAACACCACATATTATCATGGAGCAGGCATTTAGGTAAGGTTCATAGTTGATTTTCTCCCCGGCTATTGTTGCCTGGCACTGCGCACTGGCGGGCATCCACATCCCAGTCTTCTACATCGACATCCTCAAGGCAGAAACCTTTCAGAAAGTGATCGGTAAAGTGAGAGGCGCTACAGAAGTCGAGAACAATTTATCGGGCGGCCTTTATACTCACGCTACTCCAGCCACCGCCCTTGGCTTACATCTCTTCAACGGCTGTGTAAGGCCAAGTGTGTGTAGCATGTGAAAGTGATCATGCACTCCTGACAACAACAAGAAAGTGTTACATCCACGTTCCGACAACCCGTGGCAGAATGAGGCGTCATCAGGAGGGGGGATGGATCCCCTGCAAGACGAATGCCATTATTGACTTTGTGTTTCAAAAGCTGCATATGCTAGTAATGTTAGTGCTTACGAGCGCTCCCACCGCCACGTGGACCGGGACAATCACGCATTAGCGCTAGGTGGAATCATGCACTTTTTATGGGGTTTTGATATGTGATGTTATGCGATACAATCCATCAACAATCGTATGATGGCATGATGATATACGGCATTACTACAGGGGTTTTTGCAACCTATGGCTAGTCGATTGGCAGGCTTTGTACGTTCGAGGGTTCAATAGAGCTGACGAATGTCGAATCCAGGCTGCCGACTGTGGTGCACGCACAGTCAAGGACACACCCGTGGACTGCCTCTCTCTTGAGCAAGGGAAGTTTTGGTTCTTGAAACCCCCCCTTGCAAGCGACTGAAGATAATTTCTTTGGAGACTCTTGCCACTCATTTCCTCATGCCGGGCAAGCTTGACTTTCATGAAGTTCCATGATTCCTTGACCCAACCGTCTACCTTGAGACAATATCGAGAGCGAGATCATTGTGCTATAAAGTAAGGGAAATACGCCTCACAGGGTAGTTCCGTCCCTGGCCTTGTTGCCAGTCTGAGAAATGGGTCCCGCATTTAGATTCGTTAGCTTGCGAGTGGACTGCACTGTCTCGCCTTGGTAGTCGGTCTCATCCTTGGTGCTGAGGTACGGGGGAGAATGACACCTCAGCCAGGATACGGTACTAGAGCTATACCACGGCTCCTGGATTCGGTCAGCAATGAAGCAGTAGGCGAATAGGAGGATCGCAGATCTTCTGACCGCATGAGCTTCTATGTACGGGGCATTAAATTTCTGCAGACACCAGTCTGCAATCCCACCTTCCCCATTCGATGAGAACTGCGCCCACATGCACTTCTGCAACACCAGGCTCAGCACATATGCAGACAGCCAGGCTTTAGTTGACATGCAAAGCCTTGTAAGGAAAATGGCTGCGCGTTATTTTCTGGTAAGACTGAATGCTGAGTCTCGGCCAAGCGGGGTTTTACGAAGACTCACAAGCCATGCCAATGAGGGATTATCTGAACATATCCATGAGCTACGTACTTGAGTACCTTTTCAGATCCAGGGCTCGAAGATATCGAAGGGTTGTTGTCATCAGCTCAACCAGCACGTGACCTTGTGCTAAACAAGGGGGTGCTGATTGCCACGTGGTAGGCTTGTAAATAAGTAAATTTGCCCCACAGCACATCCTCGACGGGGTGTGAGCCTCAGGGATGTTTAAGACAAGTTTCGTAGGGTCGTCCACACGACGCATAGGTGAGTTCATGGTCGGGCAAGTTCGTAGTGCTTGGAAAAACCACTTTGAGTGAGGAAGAAGGCTTCTCAAATCCTTTTTACCCTTCGCTGCTTATGCTTCAGATCATACATTCATCGAAACTCACCGCAGTTGCCAGTAACGGCTTTCAAGACAGTGGGGCAACATATCGCCCCGGCAGTCTATTATGGGCTTGCGAATATCCGCTTTGCCAAGAAGGGGACTGGAGGCAGCCATGTCAAGAACAGCGGGACAGGAAATATATGAAAGATCTACCATACTTGCTGTCAAGTGATTTCTGTTTTTGAATCAGAGAAAACAGCTGCAGGTTTCAGCGAAAGCTTCAGAATGTTCTCCGGCACTAATTATAAAAAGAAGGCTCATCTACTGTTCCACTCTGTACGAATCACAGCCATAGCTGCTCACATTGGTAGAGCCATCTTAAGAAGACTCATCATAAGAAGAAGCTAAATTGGCTCATGAGACAAGAAAGAGTACCAGCGGATAAGAGATATACGCTGAGAACTGGGAAGTGATAAGGGGAAAAGAGGGCAGACCAAATGGGAGACTTTGTAATTGGGGAATAAATTCAGTAGAATAGCTCTCGGCAATTTTCAGTAAGTACTTATTCTTAGCAATATTTGATTGGCATCTCAAATAGATGGGGCAAAATTCCTCCATGTAAGAAAGTCGTAAAAGCACTTCATGTCTACCTTATAATTCCTGCCGAGAAATTAGCATATATTTGTTTTCCCATTTCGGACCAATACTAATGCACCTTCATTCTTGCTTCATGACAGCAGAGCCCTACATTCATCTTTGAAAATGATTTCATGCTTGAATAAATTCTAGTCGAATCTGGGCACTTGCCACCTGCGCAGATGCTTTCGTAAATATCAAGTGGGCATCTTGATACTGATACTGCCTATATCTTGGTGTTATGACCCATCCAACATGCAGGTCACCAACAGGTCACAAGCAACAGGGACCAAGTGTCAAGAACCCAATATTCTGACAAAGCATTGATTATATAAGCAAGGGTTAGGGTTGTAAAGGAGGGAGGATCGCTAGGCTCGCCCAGCAATCCTAGCGAGCCTCACACCATGGATCGCTAAACTTGCTCAGCGATCTAGTTGATCCACAATGAAAAGCTGAATATATAAGAACACATTTATTACTACTAGATAAACCATTATATATAGCTCTTCAGTTATCAATCTAAGTATTCATTTATTATATATTTGAATAGCCCTAAAGGCAGTGAATATTTGCATATTTATCAGAACTTGTATATTTCTGTATTTAAGGATTTATATTTTGATATTGCTCTTATTAGTATAAACCTAATTAGTATTTAGGAATCTCAGGATTACTGCAGTGCTTATTACATTTTGACAACTCTTATTTAGGAATAATTTAGTATATACCCCTTGAATAATATAGAAATATAATAGCTTCCTAAATCCTAATTGGATCTATTAGCAGCAATGCTATTAATCTTACTAATTAAATTAAAGCATTTATAAAGTATATCAAAGAATTTAAAGAATAGAAGTTGAATAGCAAGGAGTTCTACTATAAGATGGAAGCCTCTGCGCCCTATAATGGAGAATATTATACTCTCTAGGCCTTCTTAATCTAGTGCAAGGCCTATTTCTACTATAAGGAAAAGAAGTTCCCGAAGAAAGCTAATAAGATTATCTTTGCTAGAACCAGATTTAAGAGAAATGCACTCACTTAGTTTAAGCCTATCTTTAGAAACTACTTCGAATATAATAGGCCTAAATAGGATAAAAATACTAAGCATATTTTCGAAGATTTTGATAATCTTGAATAAGCATTCAAGGATATTTTTGGCAATATAGATAAATAATGCAAAGCTGAATAAGAGCTTCTCAAGCTTAAGCAAACTAAATCTGCAGCTAAATATACTATAGAGTTCTGGAAAGCCTCCTTATACTTGCAATAGAATAATGCAGCTTTTATTGCCTAATATTATAATAGATTTAAGGATAAGATTAAAGATGATCTTATATATATGGAATAATCTATAAAGCTAGTAAATTTTATTGCATTTGCTATAAAGATTAATAATAGATAATATGAATATAGATTAGAAAAATAAGGGAAAGTTTATATCTCCTGGATTGCATATATCTAACCTAATATAGGAAAGAAATATTAGCATAATAAAGAATCTGGTAATTAGAGATGCTTTAGTATAGCTTATAGTAGAATAATATATGCAGAATCAATGGAAATTGATGCAGCTTATTAATATGAATAATAATAAACAAATAGCAATATTAGATACTTTAGCTGCAGAAAGCATAGCTATTTTGCATAAGAATGCTAATACCCTAGGAAGCTATAATAGCAACTTATCCTAGAAGAATAATAGGCAAATATAGTAGAATAATAAATCAATATTCTTATATGATACATAGACTAGTGCACTTGCACAGATACCAAGTTGTTATAACTTATCTAACATGCAGGTTACAGGAAGCAGCACAGCACTAAGAACACCTAGAACAGATCCTATAGCATAGCAGATTCAATACTTAGCTATAGAAAGCAAAATAGGGATACATAACCTAGGGTTAGGGTTAGTAGCGCCAATATATTAACTATGCCTATAGTTAATATATTCCAGAATCAACTATAAGAACTATAAATATAATTACAAATAGTTGGAACTAAAGAGCCAGATATATAAGAATATATTTATTACTATTAGATAGATTATTATATATAGCTCTTCAATTATCAATCTAAGTATTCATTTATTATATATTTGAATAGCCCTAAAGGCAGTAAATATTTGCATACTTATCAGGATTTATATATTTCCATATTTAAGGATTTACACTTTGATATTGCTCTTATTAGCATAAACCTAATCAATACTTAGGAATCTCAGGATTATTATAATGCTTATTACATTTTAACAACTCTTATTCAGGAATAGTTTAATATATACCCCTTGAATAATATAGAAATATGATAGCTCCCTAAACCCCAACTAGATCTATCAGTAGCAGCACTACTAATCTTATTAACCAAATTGAAGTATTTATAAAGCATATCAAAGAACTTGAGGAATAGAAGTTGAACAGCAAAGAGTTCTACTATAAGATGGAAGCCCTTATACCCTATAGTAGAGAATATTATACTCTCCAGGTCTTCTTAATCCAATATAAGGCCTATTTCTACTACAAAGAAAAGAAGTTTCCGAAAGAAGCTGATAAGATTATCTTCGCTGGAATCAGACTTAAGGGAGATGCACTCACTTGGTTTAAGCTTACCTTTAGAAACTATTTCGAGTATAATAGGCTTAAATAGAACAAAAATACTAAATATATCTTCGAAAATTTCGATAATCTCAAATAAATACTCAAGGATATTTTCAGCAATATAAATAAATAATGCAAAGCTAAATAAAAGCTTCTTAAGCTTAAGCAAACTAAATTTGCAGCTAAGTATATTATAGAATTCTAGAAAGCTTTCTTATATTTGTAATAGGATAATATAGCTCTTATTATCTAATATTATAATAGATTCAAGGATAAGATTAAAGATAATCTTATATATGCAGAATAATCTATAAAGCTAGTAGATTTTATTATGCTTACTATAAAAATTGATAATAGATAGTATAAATGCAGATTAGAGAAATAAAAGAAAGCTTATATTCTCTGGATTATATATATCTAATCTAATATAGAAAAGAAATATTAGCATAATAAAGGATCTGGTAATTAGAGATGCTTTAGCATAGCCTATAGTGGAATAATATATATAGAATTAATAGAAATTGATATAATTTATTAATATGAATAATAATGAATAAATAGCAATATTAAATGCTTTAATTATAGAAAATATAGCTATTTCGCATAAGAATACTAATATCTTAGGAAGCTATAATAGCAATCTATCCTAGAAGAATAATAGGTAAATATAGTAGAATAGCAAATTAATATTCTCATATAATATATAAACTAGTGCACTTGTATAGACACTAAGTGCTAGATCTACTATATATCTGAAGTAATCTGCAAATATTGCACTAATTATCTATAGTATACAAATCACTCTAACCCTAATCGAAACTCAGAGCAAATAATAGATCTTAATTATTGCTAATTATCTTAGATAGCCTGCTATAATAATTAATATATATTATATCTTAATAAGAAAGAAGTATTAAGATAATTCCCTAAGCAATATAGAAAGATAGAACTATGCTATAGATAAGCACTTAGCAATAATAATATAAATATTTTAGATACTATAGAATAAATATTTAGGGAATATTTATATAAATAATAATTAGCTAAATAATCGATTAGCAATTAGGAAATAGAATTATCAGAAATCTTCAATTATAATTATATTATAATAGAATTAGAATAAAGCTTATAACAAATTCTTAATCTGATAGATAAAGAAAAGCAATAGTTTTAAGCTATATAACTTAATACCAAATATTAGATTCTAGGAATTCCCTTTAGATAAGCAATCACTAAGATTTGATATTATAACTAGTTAACCAAGAATAGAGAGAATCTCAGAATCTTCTCTAGGCATCTCTACTACTATAATATAGGATAGATTTCATATATTTTCTATAATTGCATAATCTATCTATTTAACAAAATTAGCAATAATTGGTTTTTAATTAAGCTAAAAGAAAATAAGCTTATAATTCTCTATATTAAAGAAAACTTTAGATTTAAAATTAAAATCAACTAATAATTGAGTTATATAATTATCAGATTATTAGAATAGTTCCTAGCTGAATATATTATTAATAAGGATAATTAGCAAGGTTATTTATATGAAAATTGCAATATTTATAATTCCTAGAAATTCAAGAAATAGCATTAGAATAGAAAGCTCTAAGAAATTATAATTAAGGAATTTAGGGAATAGAATTAAAAGGCGAAAAAAGCTTTTAAAGCTTTAGTGCTATATAGGAGATATTAGAAAGAAGCTAAAAAACTAGCTTAATAAGCAGCAAGAAATATCCTAAAAGAATAGAATTGCCTATAAGAGATAATAGATAATTAGAACCAGAGATATAATCTCTTTATACAACTTTAGAAGCTAATATAATATATATAATATTTGCAGCAGAGATTAATAGAAAATAATATAATATCTTATTAGATAGCAGTATATAAGAAAATTTTATATCTCTATAAATTATCAATAGAGATAAGATTTTATAATATAAGAAAATAGAAATCTATATACTCAGAATTATAAATAGAATAAATATTAATTATAGCTAAAGTATTATTAATATAAAGATTAATCATCTATTAGTTATAATCTATAGCAAAATAACTTCTATTATATTAGATATTATAGAAATAGCATAATATAAACTGATACTAGGAATATTATAGCTTAGAAAATATAATTCTCGAATTAATTAAATCACTAGCTAGATCTTATAAGATAATGCTATTATCTATAGGAAAATTATAATTAATAGCGAAAAAATAGATTTAATTATTGAAATATACTCAAAGAAAAAAGCCTCAAATAAATCTACAAATATCTCCAAATCAGCAGAGCTAATAGCTTATAGAAAAGAATCTAGCAATAATAAATCTGCAAAGATAATACTAGGGCATCAGCAGATTAATATAATAATAAATATATATAAATCCTCAGAAATATAGTCTAGCTTAGAGCAATAATAGAAATGCAAACTCTGAAATCACAAGGAAATCTTATAACTAGAAGCACTAGATATTATAAGAAAATATAGAAGCTAAGCAGAGTATAATATTGCCCCTAATCTACAAAAAAGGCAAATAGCAAATGAAAGAAAAAATACTCAATAATATCTCCTATTTCTCCAAATAGCAGAAATGGAGAAGGATAGATTAATACTAATATTCGCTGGAATACTATAAGAATATTATGAATTTACGAAACTATTCTAAGGAAAACTAGATATAGAATTTCTAGAATATAGCCTATATAATTATAAAATATCTCTAAAAGAAGAAACTCAACTATAATTCTTCCCTATTTATAGATTTAATAAAGCAAAGCTAAAGATATTTAGAAAATATTTTGATAAGAATCTAAAGAAAAGATATATCAGATTATTATAATTACTAGCAGAATATCTAATCTTATTTATATCAAAGAAAAATAGAAAACTTTGACTTTGCATAGATTATAGATAGCTTAATAATATTACTATTAAAAACTAATACTTATTATTATTTTTCAAAGAAATCAGAGATAGATTATAAAGCATATAATAGTTTATAGTATTAAATCTCAAGAAAGCATATATATATATTCGCATTAAGGAAAAAGAAAAATGGAAAATAGCATTTAGAATTTACTATAGATATTATAAATATCTAATTATACTTTTTAGATTAACTAATATATTAGCATTTTTCTAAGAGATAATCAATTATATTCTCTGCGAATTTCTGGATATTATATATATTATTTATCTTAATAATATTCTTATTTACTCTAAAACTCTTATAGAATATAAGCAGAATATATAGCAAATATTCTAAATATTTCAAAATATGCATCTTCTAGTAAAACTAATAAAAAGCTATTTCTATATCTAGAAAATCAACTATCTCAGATATATAATTAAGCTAAGATATATTAGAATATAAAAAAATAAGATTTAAATAATCAGAGATTAGCCTAAACTAAAGAATATCAGAGATATTAGAGCATTTCTCAGATATACTAACTTCTATAAGCAGTTTATTAGCAAATATAGCAATATTATATAGCTATTTACTAATTTTACTAAGAAGGAAATACTATTTATATAGCAAAAGAAAGAAAGCTAAGCTTTTAATATTATCAAAGAACTAATTACTAAAGATCTAATATTAGAAGAATTAGATTTTAATAAAGAATATAAGCTTTATATAAACTTATTAGATTATATATTTAATGCAGAACTCAACTAATGCAATAAATAAGAATAATTACAAATAATTGCTAATTTCTCAAAGAAACTCAATAGATTAGAACTATAATATAGAATACTAAATAAAGAATTTATAGCAATAATAGAATTATTCAAGGAATAGAAATATTACCTTATAGATACTAAATATATAATTAAAATATTCTTAAACTATAAGAATCTCATTATATTTATAATAATAAAGAATCTCAACTAATAATAAGTAAGATAGGCAGAATATCTATTTTAATTCGATTTTAAAATTATCTATATCTAAGGCAAAAAGAATGCTAGAGCAGATGCTCTTAGCAGAAAAGCAAACCACTAGAACAAAATCAAAGAAGAAATTTAGAATATCTTTATAATTAATAAAGATAGAAATCTTATCAATATATATAAGGAATTAGATATTACCCTTAGAATCAAATACTAAAGCAAAATACTAGAATAAATAATATCTGCGAAATAGAATAAATATATCAAAGAAATATATAGTATATTAGCTTATAGATATTAAGGAATTAGAGCAATATATAAATAAATTAGGAGATATTAGGATTTTCTAGGATTTAAGAAATAAATTACTAAAATTATCAAAGAATATAATAATTGCAATAAAAATAAAGCAAATTGATATAAATCTTACAGATTATTGCAATCTCTACTAATATCTAATATTATATAGCAATTTATCAGCTTAAACTTTATTATTAAGCTATCTCTTTTATAAAAACTTTTAATTAAAGTGCAATATAATAGCATTTTAGTAATAATTTGCAAACTAAGCAAATATATATATTTTATCCTTTATAAAGAAAGTAGTATATTAGAAAATCTTATATATATATTTCTCAGAATAATTATAAATAAGTATAGCATATTATAAGAAATTATCTCTAATAAAGATAAGAAATTTATATCTAAATTCTAAATCTTACTTATAAAATAACTTAGTATAATATAATAAATATCTATAGTATTTCACTTTAAAATAGATAAATAAATAGAATAAATAAATCAGATTATCAAGCAATATCTATAAAGCTATATTAACTAAGAATAGAATAACTAAGTTAAATTATTATTATTAGCAGAATTTGCATATAATAGCACAGATATAAGCATTATAGGAATATCTCTATTCTATGCACTCTATAGATATAACTCTATAGCATACTATGAAATAATATCTAGCAGATAAGCTGAAAAAGCAGATAAAAAAGCTATAAAACTAAGGGAAATTCACAGAGATCTCTAGAAAAAAATCGCAGAAATAAGAAATACTATAATATACTATGCAAACTCCAAAAGGATTAAGAGATTAATCCTATAGGAGAAAGATAAGATCTATTTGCAATAAAAAAATATTAAAATAATATAACTAAGCAATAAATTAGATTATAAGAAATTTAAACTATTTCAAATCTTATAGAAAATCTCTCTAATCAATTATAAATTTGCAATTCTCTATAAGAGATTATATCTAATCTTTCATATCTTATTTCTCAAACTAATATTAGCAGATATAGAATTTATATATAATATTAATCTGAAATCAGATAAATAATAATATAAAATAAAATAGATATTAAATATATAAAAATAAGAAAAAGAATATTAATATCTTATAAAATAGAAAAACTATAATTATAGCGAAAACTTATAGGAAAAACTAGCTAATATCAGCAATAATTTAATTAAGAAATATTAGGAAAATATTATCTAAGCAAATCTCTTTAAACTAGAATAATCTATAGAAAGCAATCTAATGCTAGGCTTTTTAATTCTAGCAACCAGGAAATCGGACTATTTGGTTAAACCAAATTCTAAATCCTAGCTAGGAATCTTCTCAGGAAGAGAACTCTTAGAAACCAAAATCTTAACTAGCTATTGCTTCTCTGCAGCATAATAATGCTTCTTCTCAGCCTTTTCAGCCTCAATATGCTCCAACTTCTCTATGCGAGTAATCCCACAGCATAGGGCGCGCTTCATCTTATCCAATTACATCTGCTTCTGCTGATAAAGGCGAAGGAGCTTAATCTCCTTTTATTCAATCTTATCCTCTAATCTCTGGTATTAAGAGGTGATATTGCAAAGCTTCTCAGGAGAAAAACCTATTATATCACATTTAGAATAGCCTAAGCAGATATATTTGATATAGCAGGAAGACTTAGATGAAAAAGCCTTGCAGTTTTCAAGATCTTAACTCTTGCAATAAAAATATATAGGCATTTCAACAAAATTCTCCAAAATGTAGGCAATAAGAAGATTATAATTCTGAGTATTTTTAGAGATTAGAGAAGAAAAAAGAGATTTTCAAATATAGGATTTATTGATACTAGGCGATATAATAAATTAGGAAGATATAACTATATATATAAATAACTTGCTAGAATATTTATAGAAGATTATTGAGAATAATAATTAATAGGAGAAAGATAATATTATAATCTATCTAATATGCAGATTATAGAAAGCAGCATAGCACTAAGGATATCTAGAATAGATTCCACAGCATAGCAGGTTTAATACTTAGCTATAGAAAGCAAGATAGGGATATATAATCTAGGATTAGAGTTAGTAGTGCTAATATATTAACTATGCCTATAATTAATATATTCTGGAACTAATTATAAGGATTATAAATATAGTTATAAATAGTTAGGATTAAAGAGCTAGATATATAAGGATATATTTATTAATATTAGATAGATTATTATATATAGCTCTTTAAT
>JACWRQ010000134.1:60770-89910 GCA_014849955.1 Cryphonectria carpinicola | reverse complement strand
TCTGTCTCTCTCTTTCTGTCTCTCTCTTTCTGTCTCTCTCTTTCTGTCTCTCTCTCTCTACCCCCTCCCCCCTCCTCCTCCCCCCCCCCCCCCCCTCTCTCTGCCTACAGCTGCATAGATTCCTGTCTCGACCAGGGTTGACTAATGAATAACACGCCTTCGTCGCTGCAGTCAAGATTCCTCCTCGGGTCATGTTCTTGACCCAAATCTATGGTACCATCCTGGGTGGCTTTATCAACTACGCCGTCATGATCTCCATCGTCAACGGCAACCGTGAGCTCCTCGCCAGCGGCAACGGCGATTCGTCCTGGAGCGGCGCTAATATGCAAGCATACAACACCAACGCCGCCTCCTGGGCTTTATCTGGATACATGTACAAGGGTGGCACCACGTACGCCATGGTACCAGTCGGTCTTGCCATCGGCGCCGGGCTGGTCGTTGTCCATCGTATTATCGTCCACGTAAGTTTTCTTGTGTTCTCCCCCGTCCATCCCGCTGCGATTGGTTTGGTCTCTCTCTCTCTCTCTCTCTCAGAAGGGCCAGCAGGCTGACAGTGGTTCTTTTGACTCGGCCCTCCAGTTTGTTCCCAAGGTCCGGGGCTTCTCGCTCAGGGAAGTCAACATGCCGCAGTTCATCCAGTACGCCGGCTACATCCCTTATAACCAGAGCCAGACGTGTGTCATCTGGACCTGGGTCATCTCGGGCTTCTTCTGCCAGTACTACCTCCGAAACTACCGCCCCAAGATCTTCAAGGACTACATGTACCTGGTCACGGGCGCATGGGACGGTGCCAGCCTGACAGTCCTTTTCATTCTCTCTTTTGCCGTCTTCGGTGCCGGCGGCGCCTCGATTCCCTTCCCGACCTGGTGGGGGAACAACGGTGCCAATGGAAACTATGATTTCTGTCCCACAACTGACTAGGCGTCAAAAGCTGAAAGTCGTTGTGCGGTGGAAGTGGTGACCTTGCGCCGCTTAAGAGCAAGAGAAGGAATGGGAGAAGAAAGAGGTCAAAAATCAGCGGCAAACCCGTCTTGGTGCAGCTGAAATATATGATATACAAATCTCTACTATATATTGTCCTTTTGACCACATGCAATCCGTCTTTATGATGAAACCCCCCCCCTCTCTCTCTTTTCCCCCGCCCGCCCCCACCATCTGTGCAATGTGCGTGGTATGCAAGTGGGAGTTTGGGAGTGCAAATTATTTTATGATACTAATAATGGTTGAGAGCTTCCTACCTTGACGGTGTGGCAGTGTTGCTGGAGGGCCCTCCCATCACTCAAGCCT
The DNA here is from genome assembly GCA_014849955.1 of Cryphonectria carpinicola. Classification (NCBI taxonomy): domain Eukaryota; kingdom Fungi; phylum Ascomycota; class Sordariomycetes; order Diaporthales; family Cryphonectriaceae; genus Cryphonectria; species Cryphonectria carpinicola. Next base: position 88,623 of record JACWRQ010000134.1, on the reverse strand, counting down.
CTATTTATGTGCCAACGAAACCATGCCATAATCCACACACTGCCCTCCCTGTCCGTCCCCACGTCGCAATAACAACAACAAGACTCTCATCGTGTTCCATGAACACAAGACTGCAAAACGCCTCCAGGGCCCAAAGCAGCAACACATCTGCGTGTCTGCGTGTCTGCGTTTCTCCGTCTCTCATTGGATAGGTAGGTCACACGCCAACCTCTCTCCCACACTCCCTTCACGGCAAGGTCATAAAGAGCTTCTCCACCTGTTGGAAATTCGGTGTTCCAAGTCCCGTCAGCGGATCCCACCCCTCGACAGCCGAGAAGCCATCCGTACCACAACCGGGGTTGTTGCCGATTTGAATATCATTCATGACCTGCGGGTTTGCGTACAGGGCCGGATTGAGAAAGCCGACGGGGCTCTTGCCGGCCTGGATGCGTTTCTCGTTGATCATGTTGATCATGGACGCGAAGACGGGCGCGGAAGCTGTTATCAGTTTCCTTTTGGTCAGCATCTCGTCGTCTTGCTCAACCTTGCTGCTGACTTTTGAGAATTTCGGGCGCGGGCGCATTTAAAATAAAATAAAAAAACCCTTACCAGAGGTTCCATATGACAGGGTGAATTCTCCATCCACTGCCGTCACGTAGTTCGCCCCGTTCGCCGACACATCGGGGAAGGCCCTCACCAGCCCGGAATTGTTGAAGCGGTCCTCGCCGTACGGTGGTGTGTGCTGCTGCAGGAAGGTATTCACCGCGGTCTTTTGGTACGACGGCATCGAGAAGACATTGGAGAAGCCACCACCCGAGAAGATGACCTCCTCGCACGCGCTCTCCGCGTCCTCGACGGTGCTCCCGTTCAGGATCTGCGTGGCGCCGACAGACGTGACCCACGGGCAACCCCCCGGAAAGCTGGGGTTGAACTTGCCCGAGGTACCGTCCGTGAAATTCGTCCCGTCGGCGGACAAGCACTCGCCGCCGTTCCCCGCGACCCCAAAGTCGCCCGACGAGTAGATGACAGTGACGCCCTGCAGGGCGAGCTTCATGTACTCGTCGCACTGCCTCTGTTCGTACTTGGCGCCCAGGTCGGCCTCGTTGGAGCCGTAGCTCGTGGAGATGACGCTGGTGGCGTTCGCCTTGCCGCATTCCACAGATGCCGCGTACTGGCCGTCCATGTTCGGGTCCTTGGAGTCGCCTCCTCCAAACGAGCAGTAGCTTGCGTCGATCCCGTCGAGGAAGTTGTTGAAGCTCGCGCCCTGTGTCAGATCGCCGACCTGAAAGACGGTCGCCTTCTGCGGGTAGATGAGAGCCATGGCGAACTCCAGGTCAAGGGCCGACTCCCCGTTGAAGGAGAAGCTCTGGTTCTGGGTCTGGACCGCGCCACCAGCCAAAAGAGCCACATCTGGTGACTTTTGCGTCACGTCTGGCTGCATCTCTTGGAAGAACATGTCGAGGTCGGACTGAAGGAACGCCTGTGGTGTGTACTCCACAATCCCGAGCGAGTTGTTGCTGGCCGCCAGGCTGCCCTGCGGTATCTTGTACAGAGCTCGAAGACACCCCGGAGTGATCATGCTATCACACTGTGACAGGTCCATCAAGGCATTATTGATCTGGTGGCCCTTCTTTGGGTTGCTGCCGTCGAGTGGGCTTCCGACAATGGCTGTGGTGCCCGAGATCTGCCGCTTGTCCAAACGTGCCGATCTCCTTTTGAGCTCCTCCATCGTCTCGTCTGGTATCTCCCTGTACTTGTTGCTCCTGTCATGGCCGAGGCTCTGGTCAAAATGGACAGTCGGCGTGATAATGTCGATATGCTCGAGGAGGTGGTCCGGAATGTGGTACTTCTCGCACGCAACCTGACGGGTCTTTTCAGAAGCCTCGTGTTTGAAGGCGTGATATTCTGTCCTCAGAATCTGCTCCATCTCCCGGACCGTAGCACTGAACGTCAGCCACGTTTTCGACACTGACAGCTTTATCCGACTCGGGTGGATTCCCTCATGCTCGAGCCATGACATGACCGCGTCAATGGATTCCCGTCTTGGCTTGAACATCTCGACCACCTCGGCGGGCGACCAGTGCTTTCCGTAGTTGGGCGAGTCGGGATGGGCCACGTCGTAGATGAAGTCCTCGGCCCGGTGTAAGTTCTGCTGCGTCAACCCGATCCTGACGGGGAGCATAGCAGTATGGTGCAGGCGATGTAACTTTTGCCAGCTGCTGTGGACGGCCGGCACTTCCTCGTGGACGACATGGCGAAAGGGCGTGGCCCTGTGGAACTCCAGCGGTGTGGCATCTGCTGCTGCCGCCAGGGCAGCGAGGACGCTCGTGATGATTTTCGACCGCATTCTTGGAGGACACGACACCAGGCCAGCTGACGTCGCAGAGGAGGACTACGGGAAATCATGCTGTGTGCCGGCAGAACCTTGCTCATAAGGATGTCCTCCATCCTCGACCCGGCCATCACGACCCGATTTAATTTTCCGACAAGGGCAATACAAGACAGGACTGAAACGGCGTCAAGAGCAACAAGCAGCAGATACGTCTTCGAAGGTGGGTCGAGTAGTGGGGGGAGGGGGGCCAACATCTGCAGCAGATGTTGTTGCCGGAGCCGACTTTATATTGTGACCTACAGACGGAAGTTCGGATGATGGCCGTGTCACCAGTATCACGACAGAAAAGCCCCGGGACTGCGCTTAGATCTCTGATGGGATTCCATTGGGACAGTGGTTCCGTGCGTAATCGCATGGTTGCGATTGCAGTATCGTGCGGTACATCAAACATGCCCGTCGCAGAGGTTTGTTGCAGTAGACTGGATCTGGATCGCTGCAGCGGCCTTGCCTTCTTGATTCCGATAACCCTAGTCACCTCGCCGCGTGGACTTTTTCATGCATGTCGTTTGGACCATCTGTTATCAGAACCGGGAGTTTGGTTCAGCGGCTCTAGAAAGTCGATCTTTGTAGTAGGGGCGTCTTGTGGAGTGCCGTGAAGGGTGTTGGGGGGGGGGGGGCGCGCGGACCAGGATCTCATTCGGTGCCGGGCAAGTGTTTGAGATCTGGGCGCGACGGGAAGCTAATCTGAAACGACTTTGGGACCCCGACAAGAGAACTCGAGCACCTTGTGTAGTTTTTGGGGGCACCTGTCCATCAAGGAGCCGGATTGGCTTCAGGAAGTCGCCTTCAATTGATCCAGAATGTCCCATTGCTGTTGCATGTGACCTTGAAGTTCCTCCTCCTCGTCGACATCGACATCTGTGGGCTGCAAGAAAGCCGTGATGGCCTCATCCAGCGTCTCCTTTGCGAACCCCGGCGCTTTGACCATAGCGCTGAATGGCGTTTCGGGTGTCAGATCCACCTCAAACTGCGCACTAAAGTTGTAGGCGCGCTGGGCTTGGGATGGCTTGACGATGGTCCAAGGTTTGCTGGCGGGCGCGGTGGCCGACAGAGGCGGGACGAATACTAGATTGGTGACGGCGGCGTTCACGTTTGTGAGCTCCTTCGGACCGCTGCTGGCTGACCGGTCCGTGATGGCCCATAGATGGATCTGGCCCTTGGGATGCCCAGAGAGCAAGGCCGTGCCGTCGTGCGCCAGACCCAAGCAGGAGGCGGGCCCAGACCCGGCCGGCGCTGCGCAGAATGGGGATGAGACCTGCACAACGGTCGAGGCGTCTTCGCTCCCGGGCCCAAGCAGTGGCTCTGCGCCGAACAAGTCTACTGAGTAGATGGAGCCGTCATCGGCGGATACGAAGACGCCGCGTGTGCAAGGGTCGAGGGCGAGACACTGGGGAGGGCTGGGGAACAGCAGAGTGCGGAGCACCTCGCCGGAGCGATAGTTCCAGATGACGCATGTCTTGTCCCTGCTTGCCGACGCGCAGAGGCTCGTCTCGGGGTTGTCACCGGGCGAGGCAGCCAGGGCCGTGATGGCACCTCTGTGGTTCGAAAAGCTGACGGCCGGCTCCCGCTCCTCGCTGCTGTCGAGCTCGAGGAGCTGTGCGAGGCTCCAGACATGGACATTGGAGTCGTCTGACCCGGTCAGCAGGTGATAAGGCGTGGCGACCACGCATGAGACGGCCTGAACGTGGCATGGGGGAAGCGATATCAGCCTTCCTGTGCATGTCTGACGTGGCTCGAATTAGTTCAAGACTGCTTCTCACACGGCCCGCCGGAAAGGAGTGCCTGCATGCTGCCCAGGGGACTCCAGGAAAACTCACCTCCCACAGCATGATCCTCCCCTCGACGGTCCCCAGGACCAGCACATCGCCAGCCAGAGTCAAGCACCTTATCCTCTCGGGAAACGCGACAAACGCCTCCTGGTTCCCACGGAGTCTCGAGTACACATGTACATAGGCCTTCTCGTGCTGGGCAGCAAATATATGTCCATCACTGACGGCAAGGCAATGTGGTGGTGCTGCGCTTTTCTTGAATGTAGATTTTGTAACGAATGTGGGCCATAAAGAGTGAGCATAGATGCCGACGTCCTTGGCTATGGCTGTATTGCTGGACAGCGGAGGCCCATAGACTGATGAGAAGAACTCTTCCACCAGCATCTTGTCCTCTGGAGGAAAGCCAACCTGCTATGGCTGACTGGACTTGTGACTTGTGTGTGTTTGTCGAGGTGGTGACGAAGAAGGTGTGAATGCTTTGATCTTTGATTATTTTTTTCTTCTTTCTTTCTTTGAATGGCTTGGTCCTTACTCGCTTGAACCATTGCTGTCAACCCCTAACCCTTGGATTCTCACCATCTATCCCTATGTGCAACCCACACTTGAAGACCCTTTCCCCATGGCTGTTTTGACATTTAATCATTTATTCAGCATGAAATCCACTTCAAGATGCTTTTAGTTGGTAGCTGTCATTTCATAAGCCAAAATCTATTATCACCACCTCCCCTTTCCTTTTCTTTTTTTTTTTTTTTTTTTTTTTTTGGAGAGGGGGGGGGGGGGGGAAGGGGGGGGGGAGACTGATATGGCAAGTTTCATTTGGATTTCAACATATCTGCTGGGTGGAAATTCCACCTTTTTTTTTCTTTTTCTTTCCTTGGTTGCTTTGTCCCCTATTCATTTTCTTTCTGAAATATAGTTCAGTGTCTGGCAATATTAAGATGGTATAGTGTTACTAGTGACAAGTGCACGCACATGGTTGACATGCAGGGAAAATCTAGGGATCTACAGGCATCCCAACCTAGAGCTGAATGGTATCAGAGGCTACCTGTTCAGGACATCGTCGTCCCAGGAGATGGGAGGATGAAGAGCGTTGCTCCTTAAGCAGACACCATCTCTCCCCTCAACTTTTATATCTCGGCCCCAAGAACTACCTGCGCTCCCTCTGGCTTGATCTGGAGAAGTCGGTCCATGTAGAAACAGACCTGGCCCTTCGTGTGCTTGATGCGGTACTCCATAGGACGGCGGGAGCTGCTGGTCCCCGAGGATAGGAGCTGCGAAGCGTTGGTGGGCGCCCAAGTCGGGGTGAGCGAGGAGCCCCGACCGAGACGTATCAGGTTATGCGACGTAAGACGCACGGGAGTCTCTGCCTGCCGAAGTCATCGCAGCCGATGATAATAAAGCTGACGGCAAAGTGAGAGGTTGATGGCGATAGAGGAACTCGGTTGTGCATGGTGTGGCGGTACTTATGCCGGTTTGTAGGGCGGTCGGCTGGTCAGGGTCCCCCAACGGCGTACAGATGCTACCCCTGGGGACTATACCAAAGGTTCACCAGAGCATATCGCACATTGCCTCACCCATCATGACGCCAGAGGATCAAGCCAAGATCCTTTCAACAGTCGAATCGACTGGTCCCGTCCCTTCATCCACGCCACCCCCCCCCCTCTCACCGAGCGCCTTCGCGTCAGTGAGGACCTTCATTTTTTAACAGATGACTTTGCCAGTCGATCTCCCACACCTCATATCTGCGACTTACTGTCGACAACGCCGGGGACCAAATTAGCCTCGTGTTTGGCAGTGACCGCGAGAGCTGCGATGTTTAAGGCGTTTGCACAGAACGTGGATGAAAGGCGCCTTCATTTGGGGGGGGGGGACATACTTATCCTTGAAGGACGCGGAAAGAGTTCTGCGACCACTTACAGCTTCCGACGGCCTCACTTCAGGAATTGATCAGGCAGATTAATGAGCAAAGGTAGCCGACGATTCACCAATTCACTCTTTCTTTCCGTCTTTCGCGTCTATCAAGCGGCCCTCCGCCAGCTTGGACTCCGCCTGAAGCTGCAAACTAGTGATCAAGATGATAGCTCGGCCCTGGCACGCCTCGGTACGTACTTGAGTAAGTATATTTAGCTGTTGCTATTATGGCACAGAAGCCGCCGTGTCTTGGCGACCCAGATGGCTGGTAAGCTTGGCACTGCCGAGCCTCATCAGATGCACATCCAAACAAAAAAAAGATCAAAACATGCCCAGGACTTCATTTTTTGATCTTGTCCCCCTGGAAGGCCAGATCTAGATGTGCATAGCAAGAGCATCAAATGAGGGAAAAGAGAAAAAGGAAAAGAAAAAGAAAGGGTTTCCAGCACAGCATGAGCGGATGTAGACGTTCCGGGTAGCGAGTTGTAACCTGTTGCACCGTAACAAGTAGATTGGGACCGTGAAACGTGGAGCATCAAGCGGCAATCCATCCATCCTCGAGGACTAGTACAAGACGTCGTGATTCATGTCTTCCGAGAGGGATGAATTGAGTTGCCTGCCCTCTTCTGGGGTGATCGTCTCAGGATGCGATCGCCGGGTTCATTCTCAAATTAAGCTTGCACCATATTCGTGATGTCCCCGGCCGATCATCTTTTTATCAGTGCCCGGGGGGGGGGGTCGATAAGAGTGGTGGGAATGGGGATGGCCCGCATGCCCGCATGCCCGGCCCTCAACACGCCCTGAGAGGTGATGCTTGCTATAGAGACGCGCAAGCAGAGAGGTGCACGGGTGTGACAATGGCAGATAGACAGCAAACCCCTTGCCATCACCAATGACACAAGCAGGGGGACCTGGAAAACCCCCAAGATTGGACACACCTTCATGGTATGGTGTGTAGCGGAGAGAAGTAGTGCTCTGTAGAAGGATTTTCTGAAGCCAGCCAGCCAGCCAGCCAGCCACTTCTTGTGCATCATGTGTGTGTGTCCATTGCTCTGGATGTTGTCTATTAATTGTTGTCTCATCAGACATCAACTTCTGGAAAGGGTGAGTATCGTTGGACTTTCGCATTCATTCAGCGTCAACAGGGGGAGACTATGGTATTACTTTCTAGTGCTGTATGTACATACCTAGTAGTCTGTAGGCTCTCTGTCATAATAGAAACCATTGCATCCCAGCGAGAGAGAGAGCGTTGGAGGAAGGACTATCTCAGCGGGCGCTGGGCCCCGCCAATCCCAACTGGCCCATCTGCAACCAGCGCCCACTCGCCCACTCACCCACTGAACCCGTCGCAAATGAAAAAGGAAGGCTAAGCCCACACCAGTCCGGCAACAGCCTGGCCCCCCTGCCTAGAGTTAGAAGTACTATGTATGCTATGCCCTGGGGCCGCCCGCGCCCATCTGAAGCTGCGCAAGCTCTCCTTTTCTGGTGACGTTCTCAGGTCTTGGGCCCACGTCTATTTCGAGATCTGACCCTGACTCTGCCGGTACTCCCTCTCTTTTTTTTTCTTCCTCTCTTTCCCTTCCTGGTTTCCATTCTACCTTGTTTCCATATTCGGATGACTGTTGATGATATCTCTCTCTCTCTGTCTCTCTCAATCACTGACTGGCGTCGTCTACTCCTGCGTGCACTCACCCCAGCCGCAATCCTTCAGCCAACGTCCCCATTCGACCGCGCAAGCTCGCGGCGCATCGCCCAACGTCCGCGTCATCCTACCAAAAAATCGCGACCGCCGACCGCAGAGATAGACAGACAGGGGGGCAGCTCAGAAGAAACGACCCGGGTGAAAAGGACCATTCATTGTGACAACCTCGTTGCCAAAAGGAAGACAGACAGACACACAGACGGACGGACCAACCTATTACCTGCCTGCCCTCACATAACCGACATCCTTTTTAAACAAAAAGAAGGAAAGAAAAGGGGAAGAAAAAGAAAAAAAACCCCCCGTTGCGCGGCCGCATCGACCCATGCTCCGCCCCTCGATAAAAAGGTAGCTGATCACCATCGCGCCCGCGCGGGCGATCCAGCTCCCCCGCTGCGAGCGACCTCTGCCCATCATGCTCACCTTCCGGCGTGCCCTGCTCGCGGCCGCCCTCTTCCTCTCCGTCTTCTACATCCTCACCCGGTCGCACAGCTCTCGGCAGCCAGAGATAATACCCGGCCCCTCCTCGCCGCTCACCGACAATGCTCCGCCAGACGCATCACGATACTCCAAGACGGCGGGCACACCAGATCTGGCAGAAGAAGAGGTTGGTGTAAGTGGCGGGGCCGGTGGCAGCGGCGGCGGCGGCAGCAGCAGCAGCAGCAGCGGTGGGGATGGCGCGGCGGCGCAGAAACCGCTCAAGGACATGTCCAAGTTGACGCTGGTCGAGAAGCTGGCCTACCAGCACCCCTACGACGTGGAGAGCAAGTTCCCCGCGTACGTGTGGCAGACCTGGAAGTATAGCCCCGCGGACGGCAAGTTCCACTTCCGGGACGAGGAGGCCACCTGGACGCGGCTGCACCCCGGCTTCACGCACGAGGTCATCACGGACGAGGTCGCCGAGGGCCTCGTCAAGCTGTACTACGCGGCCGTGCCCGAGGTCCTCGAGGCATACGACGCGCTGCCGCTGCCGGTGCTCAAGGCCGACTTCTTCCGCTACCTGATCCTGCTGGCGAGGGGCGGCGTGTACAGCGACATCGACACCACCGCGCTCAAGTCTGCCGTGCAGTGGATCCCCGAGAGCGTGCCCCGCGAGGCGGTGGGCCTGGTGGTGGGCATCGAGGCCGACCCGGACCGGCCGGACTGGCACGACTGGTACAGCCGGCGGATCCAGTTCTGCCAGTGGACCATCCAGTCCAAGCCGGGCCACCCGGTCCTGCGGGAGGTCGTGGCGGCCATCACCGAGGAGGCCCTCAGGAAGAAGCGGACCGGCCTGCTGGACGGCTTCAAGGATAAGAACGTGATCGAGTTCACCGGCCCCGCCGTCTGGACGGACGTCATCTTTGGCTACTTCAACGACGCCCGCTACTTCGACATTAGCAGCAGCAAGGGCCCCATTGACTGGCACAACTTCACCGGCATGACCGCCACCAAGAAGGTCGGCGACGTCATCGTCCTGCCCATCACGAGCTTCTCGCCCGGCGTCGGCCAGATGGGCGCTGGCGAATATGATGACCCCATGGCTTTTGTTAGGCACGGCTTCTCGGGTGCGTCCCTATTTTTCTTTGTTTCTCTCTCCCTTCCCTTTTCTTGTCCGGGGGGGGGGGTTTTTTTCTTCTTCCTGGCCCTTTCTTTTTGACTAACGCATTTTCCCATAAACAGGCACATGGAAACCAGCCAAAGAGAGGCATATAGGTGGCTGAAAAAGAAGAGAAAAAAGGAAGAAAGAAAAAAAAAACCGAAGAAGGAAAAAACTAGAGAAATAAACCCTTGAGGGATGGGGGTGGGATGTCTCATTCAGACAGGTAGAATTCCCAGCAGCTTATCTTCACTGCCCCTCTACTCTTTGGCTTTTGTTGCCCCCCCCCCCTTTCTCTTCTCTTCTCCCCCCCCCCCAAATTTCCTTTCCCCTGTGTACACTTATCACTGCGTCTTATGTTAAAACAAGCGCTGAGTTTGAGTCAATTTGCATGTAAATGGAGTCGGCGGCGGCGGCGTTTTAAAAATAAAAGAAGAAAAAGAGCCTTACCTCCTGGGTTCTCGAGAGTATATTGCTGCACACTTTTATGACGGCGGGGCAGAAGCTTAGCCCAGGACATACCATGCGTCGATTATCATTTGTTACCTTCTTTTGTCCAACACCTTGTTGTTTTTTTTTTATTAAGGGGGGAGGGGAGGGGCGTGAAAGAGGTCTCTGGTCAGACTCCAGATTTTTAACACAAGCTTGTCATTGCGTTCATGTTATCGACGCCCAGATAGACGACTGTGGATTAGGTTTCTTTTCTCTTTCTACATGGTCGTCAAGACCAATCAAATCCACAGCTTGATTTCACATCTTTTGTCACCTTTGGGACAGCAGGGAATAAATTAAGAAGTATTGTGCCATCATCAAAAAGGTTCTGATTAAGTGGTTCGCAAAACGCCAATTGCCATTCCATCATACATACACAGTCCGGATCGCATGTTATTGCATCGTCCGCCGCAGGTTTGCAGCTCTGCGGTCTCCCGATCTAAGATCCGAACCCGGACCACCACACATCATCAGCCTACGGTGCTGATATACCTTCCATAAGAGCCTGCCGCTGGAGGTGTGTAAAAGCGAGACTGCCTCTCTCTACCCCCTGTCGTACCATCATGATCAAGATGCTGCTGGGTTCGTAAAAGAATCGATCGAAATCAAAAGATGCGAGAAGGGAAGAAGGAAAAAAACCACCCCTCCCCCCCCCTCCGCCCGCGCCCCGCACCATGTGCCAATGCCATGTTGGCCAGTAGAGAGGCACATTTTATCTGCCAGCCAGCCCTTGACCGCTGTTGCGTAATCTCCACGTAGAGGGAGATCTCTGAGAGGGAGACGCGATCGAGAGCTTCATCCATTGGTTGTATGTTCATGCCAGACCTTTTTCGGAGTCCGCTGGGGTATCATGATTGCCCTCCGAGTCTAGTGTTTCGTAAAAACGACTGTAGAAACCTTGTTAGCGAACCCCCTGTAACTTGCGACTGGGGGGACGAGGGTACAACACCGCCGCGGCGGTAGACAAAAGGGTTGAGAAGAAAAGAAGCCGAGATGTCGCCACTTACTCGGTAGGACAATGATCAGGATGAGAATGATGATGCCGGCAATGATGCACATGCGCATCTTCATATCCTTCCACCACATCTGCTTCCTGACCCGGTTGGCACCACGGCGGAAGCCTTGGGCCGACACAGCCAGGTTGTCCGTCTTGTCTTGCAGCCTGTCAATGTTCTCGCCACGCTCGTTGGCCATGTTGATGTTGTTGCGCATGGTATTGATAGTACTCTGCATGTTCTGTTGGGAGAGGAAGAAAGAAAAAAAACCATGTCAGTCATCTGCACCCGCATGTATGGGAGACTCAAATCACTTCTCTCCTCCTCGAGAGCTCCGAAGAGGTTGGCGTAGGGTTTCGCGTCGACGGGGTATCGTCAAAGGTGCAGGCCCGGGGGATGACGGGAGTTTGTTGTAGCGGCAGAGCCATCGTGTGCGGATAGGATGATCATGATTGTTGGTCTGAACCCGACGTGTTCCGGTAGGCGCCCGAGCTGACCGATTTATTGATGCTCGAGGCTTCGAACTATCCGTAACAGCCGGTCCAACAGCAGCAACAGTTACGACCCCGAAACTCGTCATTCGCGCTGTCGGTTTGCTCGGTGCGCATGTCGCACAGGAGCACGACAGGTCGTCGTCTCGTGGTCGCCATCGCGATCGTTTGTCTCCTCACCACCGGTCAAGCCGACGCAGCCAAGGTCGAGATAAGGAGACACACAAGTGCTGACGTAGGTCGTGCAGGTGGCCGGCGGTTCGGGGTCGATCAGGCTCGCAGGCTCAACCCCCCCCCCCCCCCCCCCCCCCCCCCCTCCCCCCCCCCCCCCCCCCCCCCCCTTCCCCCCTTTCCAACGTCATATAATCCGATTCGTTGCGTAATGGATCAAGTATGCAGGGCTGCTTCAACCACCAGAGTCGAGAGGGTTCCTGTGGTGAAACTCGTATGTACACAGGCTAGAATTCTTTCCTTCCTTCCTCCTCCTTGGATGTGAGTGGAGTGACTTTGTTGTTGCCTGGCTGACTGGTGAAATGTGTAGTGGTGTCTGCCGTTTGGACGTTGTTTTGGTTGGCAAGAGAAGTAGGCTGCTGCAAGCTGCGGCTGAGATGTTGTAACCCAGACCTGCACACAGAACCCACACCTACCTTGAGATCCATTTCTGCCGCCATCTTTGATCTCCGGTGCGTACTCACGCATCCAGATATTATCACTCAACATGGGACGTTTCATGGTAGATTAGCCGACGGCAAGGGACGGCTGTTGTCAAGTTTCACAGCGACCTGTCACTTGAAGAAGGAAGAAGTGCTTATAGCATGTTCAATGTCAAGTCAACTCATGCCAGCACGACAGAATTTTCATGTTTTGCGCATAAAATCGCGGGGGAAGATCTGCAGTGCAGTTCCCTTCCCTGTTTTGTGTTTTGAAGATTGAAACTTGGGGCCGTTGGCAATATGCATGTCTCAGCGCTCGGTTCCAAAGTTTGTACTTAAAAGGCCGCCATGGGAACTGAGGGGGTTTTTTTCCTGGGAGGGTTCCCCCCCCCCCCCTCCAGCGGTGCTGCTCTCTCAAACCTCAAAGGGATGCGTGCCGTCGACTTTTTTTTTTTTTTTTTTTCCTTTTTTTTTTCTTCCCCCCCCCCCTCTCCCCCCCCCCCCTCTCTCTCTCTCTTCCTCTATTCTTGTCTCCCTCAACTGGATCGAGATCGAACTTCAAGGGTTGATCTTGTGAGGTCTTGTCTCGTGACCCCGCAAAGAAACCGAGACAAACGCGCTGATCTGGAATTCCATTTCAGTACTGGCGTGTGTGTGTGATTAACTCTTTTGTAAAGAAAAAAAAAAGTCTTGGGGTCTTTTGATGCTCGGCTATACTGTATCTGTTCAACTTTCCGTGTTGCTTCTTCTCCTGCTGGCCTTTTCCCACCCCCTTCTTCTTCGTACATGAACCACAAAAAAAAAAAAAAGAAAAAAAAAGAAAAGAAAACTGATAGATCGTAAAATCAGTGAACAGCCGCGACAGTACTCCCACGGATAAGTCCTATACACCCTCTTTATACACACACACACACCTCTGTGGGTCCAAGCTGGCTCGACTTGGACTGACCATGGCTTACATCTGTCACATCTATGATTCCCCCACAGGGTGTGAGGGAGAGTGTGTCTACTTAGTTCGTTGCACACGGCTCATGTAGCCTGGCTGGCGACATCCGGAGCCTCCTTGCAGCCCTTCCCGCAACCCCTCCCCGCGGGACGAACGAACATGTACAGGAGCCTGCCCAAAGAAGATCGCATGACTCTCTCTCCCTCTCTCTTTTCTGTGTTGCAGTGTAGCTGTATTTTGTTGTATGTAGTAACTATGTACTGTACTGACGAATCGCTGGGGTGGGGCCATGGACACGGTTTGTACATTCCCCTCCTCTCGTCCAAGCGGAAAACACACATATTTCGAGGCCCCAGGGCCACTCCCACATTCCTGGCTTCTCTTCATTCCTCCCTCGTGTTGTTTTTTTCCCCACCAAAAGGGCCAAGCCGCGACCCAGCTGTAGGCATAGAGATCTTCCTCTTTTCTGAGTGCTCTGTGGCGAACGTCCTCCCTCCTCCTCCTACTCCCCGCTATTCTCTCTTTCTCTCTTCGCCTCTCTCTTGTCTTTCTCCCCAATCTCTGTTTCTCTCTCACTATCTTGTCCCTCTTCTGCCCTCCATACAGATAGATATTGCCCCCCACCACCACCATCACCATTTTTCTCTTCCTCCCTGAAGTCCCCAAACTCTCGTCATATGGTTTGGGCCTTTGTGATTTCCCTGTACCCTGCGTGGCTCAAGATCTCAGACTATCAAGGCAATAGTCACAATACCTCATCTCCCGACCTAAGAAAGAAAGTGAGAACAAGACACAAACCAAACATAGCATTGTTTGTTGCTGGTGGGACTCTGATCATCTTCAATCATCATCATCATCACCACCACCATCGCCACCATGGAGAGGCCCAGTAAGCTGGCTGATCTCAAACTCGTCAACAAGTACTACCCGGCGCAGGGCACTGTCGCCAACTACTCGTATCCAAACAGTCTCAAAATCGAAGGACGCTCCTCGGTGGGCTCGCAGGCCTCGGTGCCGGACATGGTGGCTGACGACCGGGACTCCATCATCTCTACGGATGCTGCTGATGGGGTGGACAATCGGGACTCGTACCACTCGTCTGGTGCCGAGCTGTGGGACTCGTTTTGGGAGGATCCCTTCTGGGAGGTTAACGCGGAGGAGGCAAGCCGTGAGGCAGATGGGATCCCGAGGATTATCAACGATAATGGGAGTTATCCGGCGTTGATACCTTCGCCGGATCACAACGCCACGCAGGAGCAGGGATATTTCACCAGCCAGGTCGACAGCAGCGAGGAGCAGGGGCCACCTGGCATCAGCAGCAACGAACCAGGGTCAGGAGGAAGAGGAGGTGGTGATGCTGCTGCCGCCAGGAGGGAGTCGAGGAATAGTAAATGTCCCTCGATCATCGCCATCAAACGCGAGACCGTGGCTGCTGCTTCTGCTTCCGCTTCCGCTGCCTCTTCCAGACCGGTGACGCCCAAGGCCAGCTATTCTCTCTTTCCAAGGCCGATGCCAACACCACCAGTGATTGAGCTCACCCCAAAGAAACCCATCCTGCCACCAAGGGCCACCACGACAGTATGGGAGCCCCCGGCACATCTCGTGTCTCCGAGCTCACTATTCTCTCCTCCCACTTCTTCTAGAAGCAGCAGGACATCAACAAGGCGCAAAACCCACAAGCCACTCTCAGATATTGCCATCCTCCCCTTCCGGTCCTCCTGGATACACTCCGCCCCGACCACGCCCGTCATCATCGGCCCATCTCCACTGGCTGTGGATGCTCCGACGAGAAGAGATTCCTCCCAGTCCTGCCCCCAGAGCCAGCGATTTCCAGTGAGGCCATCCAGGACCCGCTCCGACACAATGACGTCCACCTCGTCCACAGCATCAGCGCCGCACCCAAGGACCCTCAGCCTCTTGCAACACGATGTATCAAGTACTCCTCCACCACCACCTCCTCCTCCTCCACCTCCACTTCCTCTTCCTTTCCCACCCCCACCACGCTCGCCAGGGCGCATAGCAGCAGCTGCAACAACAACAACAACAGCAAGAAAAACAACAGACCGGCACTCCCAGCCCCAAGTACCCAGGATTCCACCCCAGAACCGGCTTCAAACATGCATGACAGACATCGAACAGCTACCGCGCCTCCCGTGTCCTCCTCCTCGGCCTCCTCCCCCTCCTCCCCAGAACCACCCATCGGCCTGCGACATAATTACGCCACCACCTTCATCCTCAACACCCTCCTCGTCCTCATCCTCAACACGCGGCCGGAGATCCACATCCACGGCCATTACCTCTTCCTCTTTCTCCTCCTCCCCACCCTCCCCTCTCCCGCCCATCTTCCCCGTCTCCGTCTTCGAGGTGGACTCAGACTCCGAGACAGAGGGCGAGGGGAGTTTTGCGCGCAGGCTCGCGCGCAGCTTCGCGTCCAGCAAGCGCACGAGGAGTGCGAGCGCGGCGCCGAGATCGCGGAAGGGGCAGGACGTTGCCAAGGGTCAGCTGCGCCGGGCGCGGGCGGGGACGATGGTGGTGACGCCGGCACAAGCGCCGAGGGGGAGCGGTGAGAGTGTAGAGGGGGCGGGGAGGCCTGTACTTAGGAAACAGAAGAGCGAGGTGTTTGGGAAGATGCTTTGGGGGCGGAGGTGATTGGCTTTGCTCGAGGACTCCTGGACTTGGGGGGATGTTGATATGGTTGACTGACTTGAGAGTGATGTATGTGTAACTATATAGTGATCTTGGATGGGACGAATTCAGGTGTGACTTATGCAGATCTTACAAAGATGATTCAACAAATGTTTCCTAATTCTCCTACAATCAATTACAAGTTCGATGCTACAAAACAGGTGAAAGCTTTTACAGAGCAAAGTCATATGCAGAGAAGCAAAGTAAGGCAAGAGCAGGCCTATTTAATCTTTTATTTCAATTTTTCGACATGGCCTAAGCATACGTAGGTATTTACATGTATGTTTGAAAACGTAATTACTTCACTTCTCTTCTCTGGGGGGGTTCCCCCCCCTTTCGTCAGACGAGCAGCGTTCGTACAGCCCAAGAATCTCAACGAACTCTGCTTTTGTTCCCCCCACCAAAATCTTCTTTTTTTTCTTCTTCTTAACCCCTTTCCCCTCTTTTCAAGATGTCCGCCTCCAGCTCTCCCTTCAGCTCTCCTTCTGGCTCTTCCTCCAGTTCTTCCATTGTCATGATCGACGAGGATGGCGACCTGATTCTCGTCGTGGGCGAGGAGCTGAAAGGACTGGGAGGAAACCGGTGCCTTCAGAGTTGACTCCCGGGCACTGATGCGTGCCTCCAGGGTCTTCAAGGCCATGGTGTATCTTGACTTCTCAACATCCATTCCCTTTGATATGAAACAACACTGACATTCCGTACCAATTATCTTCGAAGCTTGCGGGCACCCAAGTTCAATTTTTTTGTGTTATTTTCTATTCCTTGTATACGAGGCATTTGAGATGGATCAAGGCACGTGTTGAAGAAGAAGAAGCACCTGGTCAGGGCATACATACATCTTACCTTTTTCACGATTGCCAGAGATGATTGCATCTAGACAAACTGGCTGATTCTTCGGAAACTCAAAACATGGTAGCACAGGGACCAGGTATTTGTTGAGTCGAGTCTAGAGGATGATGATAGCGACCTCAATACCAATTACCCGTTCTGTGGCATGGATGCAAAACATTTTTCCATCTTCCTGTGAGAGGAGAAGAGAAATATCAAGTAACGCTCATTTCTGGCCATCCCCACGAGACACTTTTTGTTGTTGTTCCTCCTCCATATTACTCGCACAGCTCATGTCAGAAGATTCTCAAAGCCGTTGTTTTTCGTGCACCATACTCGCATACTCGTGCCAGACATTCTCAAAGCCCATCCTCTTGGCTAACCTCTCCTCGGTGATGACATAGGGAGAAGGAAACCAACCGCTGACATCCCTCCCCGCCATCATGCCGACCAGAGCCTCGCCGGTCAACCAGCACTTGTCCATACCGTACCCCTGGAACCCGGCCGCGATCCACTCCTCCCCAGGCTCACGGCCTGTCGCGTTGCTGGGGAGCTTGCCCACCAAGGGCAGCCCATCAGGCGTCATGCCCATCACACCCGACCAGATGGCCCTCAAGGTCGGCTTCTCAACCCCGTCGCCGCTCACAGCCGCAAACATGCGCGGCAGCAGAGCCGGCAGGTCCTTCCTGGAGGCCTCACTCACAAAGGTATCGTCGCTGCAGAGACACTCCTCGATGGTCTGGTACTCGGTGCCAACAAACATGTCTTTGGTCTTGGCGTTCTGCTGCAGGTAGTACAGGCCAAAGTGGAACGAGCCCGTCTGTGGGTCGAGGCGGGTGGGCTGCATCAGGCTCCAGGAACGCTCGCCTCCTTGGGAAGGGAAGTGTGCTGGGACGGCCTGGGTTGTCATGTGACCGCGGAAGGGGTAGATTTTGCCGCGCAGGGACGGGAGGAGGTGGGAGGTGAAGCCATTGGTGCAGTAGACCACGCGCTTGGCCTTGATGGTGCCGCGTGGGGTGGTCACAATGTACTTGTGCGTCGTTGTGTCTGCTGCTGCTGCTGCTGCGGCGGCGGCAGGGTCCTCGGACACAGATGTCACGGGGGTGTGTGTCTCGATGGTTAGACGGTCAGGGTGTGCTTTTAAAAGGCGGGTGAAGATCTCGGTGCAGAGTCTGTACGGCCACAGGGCGCCTGCTTTCTGGATATAGCCGCCGACGACGTCGATGAGACCCCATTCTTCGTTGAGCTCTTTGGCATCGGCGAGGCGGTTGTGGTTCTGATGCTCGGGGACTTCCTTGGCCATCATCTTGATCGAGTTCACGTGGTGCTCCCAGAGCTTGTCGTCCGTGACGGCGCATAGTTTCTGGACGGTTCGGATCTCGCTCTTTTCTTGGATGTCGGCGTCCATCTTGCTTATGATCTCTTGGACCCTGTCTACATTCATGAGACTGAACCGGGCCATTTCTCTGGCTGCCTCGACGCCGTGGTGCTCGACCCAGTCTGAAAATTTGTGGCCGGCTGCTGAGACGAGGTGGCCCTATAACAACATCATCAACAACACAATATTTAGATCTTGTCAGGTACTAAGAAGGAAAGGAAGGAAGGAAAGAATAAGAAACGACGAGGATAAGATTTCCAAGACGTTGTGGGTGCCAACTTACTCCATTGCGCCCAGTTGCCCCCGAGGTGAGGGTTCTGGCCTCGAGAACGGTGACATGGATGTGGCCAAAGGATTCGTCTTCCAGAAGAGCCTTGCTGACGCTGCATCCTGTGATGCCAGATCCGATGACCACGATGTCGGTCTCGGTGCGCAGTTTCGGGGACTGGATGGCCGAGACGTCTGGGTGAGGGGGCAGCTGCCAGAAGGCCTGGGTGGGGTTAGGCCGTGGGAGCCCTGGGTCTGCCGTTACGAGGGACTCGATCTTGGCCTTGAAGGCGTCTGGAGTATGTGTTATGTGATCAGCATGCGTGATGACAAGGCATCGAATGATATTATATGACAATTCAAAGTGCACAGGGCTGCGGCAGACAAACCATTGTTCGATACGGATCCCATCTTTGTCCAACTTTGTCCTCAAACAGTAATTCGCAGTAGTGATTTGAGTGTTGAATATTGATGATGGTGTGTCGAGTTTCACAAACGGTTCGCGTCAAGAGTCAAAGAACAGTCCAACTTTCAGAGTTGAGGGGGCTCATCTCACCATTTCGCCTTCATCCTTTGAATCGGAACCAAGTCAGCACTTGTGAATTATGATCAATAATGAATGATCAGCCCAATGAGGTTAATAACTACCAGGTACGGTTATACTTGCCGGGCTCGTACAAGCTTCATGCCGTGTAGATAGTTGCCCAAAGTTGCCTGTAGATAAGAACGGAGTTACGACAAAGTATTTCACAGGGACATTTTTTTCTCTTTTTTATTCTACTATACTTTGTTGCTAAATTCATCCTCCATTGCATCTAATAACAAAGCTCATGAATTTAACCTCGGCTCTACGGAGCAGCATAAAGATATACCAGGCTGGATAAAAGGTGTATCTGCTTACTTACTTGCATGGTTGATTCCAGCAACATGAACCTTGAATAATACCACTACAGTAATGATACTGCTTCAATGGCTAAGCTAAAGGACATGTGAGCCGCCCGCCGTTTACAACTTCCAGATTTGTCCAAGGCACAGGACCAGGTATGAAACCTGGATCAGAGATGCGAAGATCCTGTATGGAATTTCTTTTTTTACTTTTATTTTTCTATTTTACCATGTCCTTGTCCCCTTGCAAACCAAGCACTCTTTTTAAACTCTCACGTGGCTGTTCTGTATCATTTCACCGTCGCCAAGATGGGGTATTTCCCCGGTCTTAGCGGCCCTGCTTCTCAAGTCGCTCTCCGCTTTGCTTTGCCCGTTCCTATCTTATCTACGATGGAGACGAAGCGAGTCGATTGAGGTTATCCTCCCTTCGCCCCCGGGATCCGGGGGAGGAGAGGTGGAGACCTTTTTCTTTGTACGAGACGTCGTGAGGTTCGGGCAGAGGACGATAAGCACAAGGGCGACCTAGGCCTTGCTAATGGACACGTCGAGAGAGCCTATGTTTCGTTAAATCACCTGCCCTTCCTCCTTATGTCTGAGGAAGGAAGAACAGCAGGAGGGAAGTCACGTCTCTTGAATGTTGTTTAGAGAGCTCATAATTGTTTTATACTGTCAAGACTGAGCCGAACTCGGGTGGGTGTTTCTTATGATCGACACCGCATCTTAGCTCTTCTCAACAAGACGTGTCGACATTCTTCATTACTTATTATTACCATAATAAGTTTCAGAACCACACAACCACCCGACAGTGACCTTTACTCCCTCCATCGCCACCAATCATGGCAACCATCGAAGAAATAGCGGCCGAAGAGCCCATGGATCCCGGAAGGCTCGAGGCCAAGCAGGTCGCCAACTCGGATGATATGGAGTTGATAATGATGGGCAAGAACCCCAAGATGAAGAGAGTCTACAACTTCTGGACATGTGCGTGGAATAATCCCCCTACTTGGCTGCCGTGAACTCCGAGATAGTCACCGAGATCTCAACCATAGCTAACAAAGAAGATAATCACAACTATTAGTATGTGCGTATCAAGTCATGATGTGCGCCACTTGGGCATGCGTTGTGGTCCTATACGGCACCATCTTCGATATTGGAGGCCCAGTAGGCCTTTTGTACGGATCGTGAGTTTACTTCCTACTACCAATCCCTTCTGGCTGGTTGTTCTGACAATCCAGCGACAAAGAATCGCCGTGGCCATAGGTCAAACCCTCCTCATGGCCTCCCTGGCAGAGTACTGTGGCATCTGGCCCACCGCCGGTGGACAGCAGTTCTACGTGCAGGTCCTGGCCAGCCCCAAGTGGCGGCCCCTGCTCTCGTACCTCGTCGGCTGGGCGTTGATGACGGCTGAGATGTCGGTCAGCTCCTCGTGCGCGATCCAAAACGCCAATATCATCGGCTCCTTCATCCAGACCGTGCACCCCGATTTTGAGTGGACTGTAAGTAGCAACAGACTGAAATCCCCCCTCCCCATTTTTTCCCCCATTAGCACTCTCGACGCACAAGCTGACAAAGCGTAATTTTACTGTATAGGCCTGGATGAATTTCCTCCTCTACCTCGCCTTTATCATCGTCCCGCTGTTCATGAACCTTCACGCCTCCCTCCTGCCGTTCTACAGCTCCTTTGGCGCGTTCCTTACCGTCGGCGGCTTCTTCGCCTGGGCCATCACCGTCCTGGTGAAGGCGCCCAAGTCCAGTGCCGAGTTTGTCTTTACTACATTCCTGAACAACACTGGGTACACGAGCAGCGGCTGGGTCTTCATCATGGCCTTTTATAACTCGATTTACGGGCTGTATGGCACGGATGCCATGATGCACCTCGTGGAGGAGATGCGAAATGCCGCAGAGGATGCACCTGTGAGCCCCCATCCTTTCGCTTGCCCTCTACTATCATATCCATATTTCTTTTTTTTTTTTGATAACTCACAGTAGCTGACTCTTGTGTGTGATGACACAGCGAGCGATGGTCTGGTCTATGATCTTTGCTGGTATCACCACTATTGTTACCGATCTGATCCTCCTCTTCACATGCGGCAACTATGCGTCCTATGCCGAAGAGCTGTAAGTTGACATGATCTCCTCCCTACGTCCTGGCGCGACTTGAATGCCTCTGATAAAATCATGTGCAGTGCCCCGTATGTCTCGTGGTTCGCAGAGATCTCTGGTAGTTTGTACGGCGGTGGTCTCTTCATCTCCATTCTGTTTGTTATTGGCAATGTGAGTCCCTCTCCCCCCCCCCCCACTACATCACATAATCTGTTGGGGTCTGATCTCTGACATGGCGACTACTTGATAGCTGCTCATCTGCGTCGGCGTGCTGGCTTCCTGCTCTCGCCTTGGATGGAGAATGGCTGAGGACAAGGCGTTCCCTTACTCTGACTGGCTGGCCAAGCTTCACCCCAAGTACGGTGTTCCCTGGAACATGATGTTGGTGGTGTTTGTTGTCGAGATCGTGGTTGGTAAGTCAAGGTTATCACCGGTCGTCTCGTATTCCCCAAGTGTTCACGCAGCTAACATCCTCTCCCTCCACACACCAGGCCTCATCTCTTTGGGTAGCGACCTTGCATTCTATGCCATCGTCAGCGGATCAGGCGTATTCTTCCAGACGGCTTACATTGCTCCGATCATTGCGGTAAGTTTGAAAAATTTGCCTTGTTCTTGGAGGTTTGGCCCAAGACGCTGACGAGCTCTACTTCAGGTTATGGTCCGAGGGCGTGACATCCTCCCTGAGCGGAAACACTTTGATCTCGGCAGATGGGGTATCCTGATCAACTACATATCAGTCGCATGGGCCTTGTTGGTCATTGTGATGTACCTGTTAGTATTACCCAGACTTTGTTTCTCCCTCATTCTTGCCTCCCGCACCCCCCAAAGGAGGCGTTTCCTTCTATCTTTTTTTCAATCTCAAAAAAAAAAAAGTTTCTTACTGACATGTGAAACTCCCTCTACAATTAGCTGCCCACTGTATCTTCCCGTCACTGGCGAGAACATCGGCAACATGAACTGGGCATGTGCCATTGTCGGCGCCGAGGTTCTCTTTTCAGGCTTGTACTGGGTCTACGCGGCCCGGCATAAGTACTTGAAGGAGTCGGATGTGCTGACAGCTGAGATATCGAACCAGGTCCAGCTGGAAGGTCAAGCCGTCGACGTTAAGAGTCCTCAAGACACTAAGACTGCGTAGAGGAGAATATTGTGGACAGATGAGGTGTATATTAATGCCCCAATAGCAGAATTGATGAATAAGATTGTGTGTTGTAATTACTACCCACGCAGCAAGTGGCACAGTGCGGCTGTCTGTGTGAGACCCTCGCCTATAGGCTTTGAGGTAGACTTGGATCATTTCCAGCTTGCACTGGGGAATAGTCATCCTTTTCGTGTTCGCACAGGGTTACCTGTGATGGTCAATCTACTCGCCTCATGGGGAGAAGGGTGCTGATATCATGATGACACGCATGAGAAATTGAATCCTGCTATCACTTGTGGTCCTAGATTCCCCAGGGTACAGAGATGCAGAGCCTTTCATGAAAGCCTCAATAGTAGCACAACTTGCTTTTTATCCGGCAGGGGGAAAGTAAATCCCTGTTACAATTAATCTGGGTGTCGCTTCTGCAGCTAGCTGATTTGCATCGGGTCTGTTCGCAGCTAGAGAGCCATGGATCCTCATATTAAATCTAGACGAAACGTAAGAGAGATTTCTGTGCTCTTGATTTGTTCTTTTCTTTTGTGGTACTGACGTATACGAGATTCCTACCATGCTAAGTCCTAGTGAAGGCCTGAAAACCTTCAGTTGCCTACCGCGGTCATCAACGTGGTGAGGTTATACAAGTCGTCCTTTTTTTCTTTCTTCTCCATCTGTTTCCTCTTCTAAGGTGTAATAGTCACTGGAGTATTCAGTAAGGGGCCTCCACCATCATCCAGACTGTATGTAAATATCTGTGCTTATCGGTTGTTGTATGCTCATCAGATTGATCGTCGTTCTTCAAAAGGGGGTGATAATCTGTTTGCGCCGAATGGGCTGAAGCGTGTTGATGATGCTCACCATCATAGCTGCCTGTGGGATATAAATTTTAGTTCCAGGTCGAAGTACAAGTGGGTAGCAGTGAGGAGAAGAAGAATAATGCTATACGTGATGATTGCCAACGATCGCGTCGATTCAACACCGCGAGATGAAAAACGTTTCCCTTCAACTCTCATCTACAACAGAACACACTTCGACCCGCTGTTCTTCTTCTTGGTAGCCCTGTTGACATCGTCCCTCCAGCTCTGCACCTTGCACGTGTTGCGAGCATCAGTGGTCGAGTAGCTGCTGCCCACGATGATGGGGTCTCGTGTAGGCATCATGCTGACGCCGCCTTGGGGTTGTGACTTGGACGTGCCCGAGTCTTTGTTCTGTTTGTTGGAGGGCATGATGGGGAGAGAGATGAATAGCTGTAAGGGGAGAGAGGAGGGCAAAGCTGGAAATATTTGGGTCAAGTAGATAGGTCAGAGCGATAGACCACCAGGGCTTTAATTATTTTGTCACACCTCGCCTCCGTTTCGCCTGGTCGTTTTCGAGATCAAGGTCAAGGCTTCCTGAGTTACAAGCGACTGTCTTTTCAGCAGGTGTCTATTTTGAAAAGTTTCACAGAAGACATCGAGGAAAATTTCACTGCTAGATGTATTCAATAAGGAAAGTGACTTAGGAACCAACGCATTTAAATCCGCAGCCCAGATGTGTTTGCTTGCATTGAATACTGTTACACACGCTACAAGAGATATTGTCACCCACCATAATTGCTCAGCATGACTGGCAAGATACAGTATTGCAGATATTGCGTAGGGCGTTTGACTGCTTGAGGAGATTTGCCACAAAAGAAGGAACACAGAGAACTGCCGAAGAACAGTCAATCAATCATAATGGCGCAAGGGGAAGAAGAAAGAAGAAGTAATCATGCCCGATCGAGAATGGTAAAATTCCATCCGAGCACATCCCTTTGCCTATTCCCTGCTCTTCTCTTTGCTTTTCTTTCTCCTCCCCTGCCATCTTACTAGGGCTTGAGAGACAGTGGCTTCTCTCAAAGTTTGTTCCCATCTTCACCCGACTGATTAACACCTGCTTTTCCATTCATGGGTGACTGGTTTCACTCCTTAGTGAGCTATATACTAGATTTGCTCTATCTCATATGCTTCATCAGTGACTTGATCATGTCTGATAGGGATGATGAATACTTTTGATTCTAGAAGTTTTGAATAGGGAACACACTTCAACCTGGGCTCACTTCTATTCAGGTGAGCTTCACCTGAGCACTATATCATTTTCAACCCACAGCTTTCACCTCAAAATGCCAAGGGTTAATATATTAGTCAATACAGGTGAGATTGACACAGAGCCCTTTTCCTCCACGCCTCATACTGCCTGCGAAAGCTGTGAGAAATAAGACAGTGAGGGCTCGTGCAGACAAGAGGCTAGGTGGCCACAGCCCTGCGTCTTTTTACTGAATACTGCAGGCTGGCTTTGATGATTGCCTTAATTTGGAATTGTCTTCAAACTCTCATACAAATGAGAGTATAGATATCTACTGTACATTCCTGGCCGGCTTTGGGACCCGAAACCACGAGGATATGTACAGATAGTATACGTCATACTCTGGACTCTCTCTCTCATCTACAACAGAAACAAAACCAGAAACTATTTGCTTCGGGGCCGTGATGCGATTGGCCAAAGTGCACCATTGACATGCTCAACAAGTTCTCATTGAGGGAGTAATTAAGAGCCCATGAACACAGAGGTGTTGGGTCAAACACTACATGCCCTCTCCTTGGAATAACAAGGCGCTGAATCAAGAGGACTCGAATGCATTCTCCTCTTCTCCCTGAAAGTTTGCTCGAGAGTGGACGCCGATCACTCCAGCATAAGGGGCGGGCTGCCTCACGGATGTCGTGCTCAGATCAGTTCACCGCAACAAGTACGACTCGAGGCCTCCTGTTTTTTTTCTTCCTTTTTCTTTTTTCTTTCTCCTACTTTTTTCCTCTCGTCCCGTCAGGAGAGGAAGGATGAAGAGAAATGAAGCCCTCGCTTGCCCTTGTCCGTCCTGCCCTCGAAAGCGGTGTAAGTGGCTTCAGCTCAAAAGTTTCTAGTCGGCACGGCCGGCGCATCTGCCGCGGGGCAGATTCCTGGGCCCCTCCCCACTACCTTGGCCCGCAGCTCCTACTACGTTATTACTCTTGAGCCGGCGAGAAAAGGATCGAGCCAGAAATGTAGAGGGTTTGCTTTGTTGCTTAGCCAGTTCATCAAAGATCGTCTGGAAGGCTGATTAAAAAAGAGAAAGGAAGAAGAAGAAAAAAAAACAGCGAGGCAAGTGAGCGGTAATAGCTGGTGAACAATTACATCCGCCGTGGCCGCAGCTGCGGCGCAGGCTCAGACCTGGGAAAGTAAGAGGTGCACACGGCGTATGTTCTGATGACCAGGCCGTGCGACGACAAGGGCCCTGCGGTAAGCGAAGAGGAACAACCTTTGGGGGGAGGGGGCCTACCACGGTATGCAGGGGCCTCCAAATTACGTGCGAGAGGGGACCCTTCTTGACTTTACCCACCGGCCTCGAACCTTGGCTGTTGTGCCTATGCTCGGTTGCTCATCGTTATGAGAAGGGAAGCGTCATCGTACATAAACGAAAGCACCGCCAATCTCACCCACCACCGCAGTTACCCCTTCCTCCCTCCCCCTTTGCCTTGACTGGCTGCACGGTCCGCACACCGACTCGACAAGAGAATGGACGGATTAGACCGGGCGGACATGGGTTCATTTTGGACTGGTGGTCATTTGGATGGTTGGGGCTTTTGGGGGGGGGGGCGGCTCGATAGGCTGGAGAGAGTACTGGGAGCAATAGTGAAATGAGACACTGTCAAGATGAAACACGGGAGCGCGGTATAATAAAATTCATGTCGGCTCATATTGGGTCCGGATTGGGAAAAAGAAAATATGGGGCACGCCGGCCACAAAGATTCTGTGGTGAAATGGGCCAGATAAGTACATGGTAAATAAAAAAGAGTTAGATTAGATAGATTAGCGATGGTGGAAGAGAGCGAGATGGCGTGTGAGTGATAAAAGAGGAGATACAATCGAGGCGAGATCCTCTGTCCCAGGGAATAATATGCGGAGTTGCAGCCGTAATTTTGGGGGCGACGAGCCCTGCTGCGGTCCCTGCTTTTAAATAAGCCATGCCACTGGGACAAAGCACAGAAGAACCATAGTAGTATACGTGAGGGCGGTTAGACTCTTGGGCCCCACCGCCTCGGTTATGATGGCGCGTGGAGGTGGTAATTTCAGGACATGTCTGAGTCTGACCCGGGGGTTTGGAAGAGACCTCCTTGCCTACCATGGTGAGTAATTACTTAGGAATGGGTCTGAGTGGTCCGAGTTCAGCCCTGAGTGGACGCTAGAACACAACAAAGCATCTGAAGTTGTGCCTTGACCTCGTGCGTGCGTGTTCATTTTCTGTAGCCCCTTGCTGTGGTAATACATTGTTCTAAGTCACGATTGGTACATACATATATACATACATACTTACAGATTATGAACGGTATTCATGGTCCTTGTGGCCAGGAGAGTTCCTTGCGGCTGCTTGTGATTGTTGAAGGCGCCGCAGGATTGTCAATCAATAAGTGGTGTGGAGCCAGGCTATGCCATGCCTTGCCATGCCATGCCATACATGGCCAAGATCAAGGGCAAGATTAAGACAGGATAAAGGAATGAACAGCACAATACATAAAATAAACGGTAACAGGTTCCGTCGTGTGGTGGCTGAGGCTCAGCTGCCATGCAACCTGCTGTCAGCACTGACTTGAGTAAAGGTATGCACAGCACCGTACTACCAAACTACCGCGCGCGCGCACGTGGGTCGTGTAAGCCAATGGGCCGCCCCCACGGGCAGAATAAGAAAAGAAAAATTAATAAAACTCCCCCGCCCCCCTTTGAAGGCTCGTAACTCTTGCTTTGTCAGAGAGGAATATTTTGCCATCGAAGGAGCGTCGTTGTGGTGGTCTCGTAGCTGTGCGCCTTGGTCAGAAAATTCACTCACTCAGGGGTATCCAATAAGAAAGGACAGGGGCACATTGTTTTTGGTGCTGTGATGATTCCAACAAAGTGTCAAGCCTAGTTCCGAGTGGAAATATGGGCCTTGATGGCTCGAAACAGTAAAGACCTCGTGGCCATGGAGTCGTTTGGACAGGTGAGGTGGCCCCCCCCCCCCCGCGCCCCCCCGTCTGGCCTGCAAGCCACATCTGGAGTTCGTACCGTATACTATGGTAGTAATCAAGATCTTGGTGGGAGGGGCAGGGCACATGGGAAGATGGCGTGGTGTGGTGTCGCAACGTCGCCGTGTCGCAGATCTTCTGCCACCCACACACTTGAAGGATGATGCAACGAGGGAAGATTTGAAGATTTGATGACCGGACTTTTACCCACAGATTTCCTCGCCCTCTCGCCCACCCACTCACTTACTCACTCACTTTACTTGGGATAGACTACTAATAAGCATTTGGCCTCATTAGTCTGTAATTTGTACATAGTATTGTACTAAGGGGTCTCCTTGCTCGATCAGCCTCAACCAGGCTCAGCCCTGCCGCGCTCCGACCCGTTTTCCAGGCAAGGAAGCCCTCGAGTTCGACGAACAAGATAGCCAACTGGAGGTGGGAGGACGCCTCTCGCCGCCACAAGCTCGCTATCGCTGCCGAGGCTTCACTGCAATACGAGAGGGGGGGGGGGGGGGGGGGGGCCGGTTGTGGCCGGGGTTCCTTTGGCCCCTGGGGGGCGGGGGGCGGTGTTCTTTCTGCAAACCCATCAGGCCGGCCCGGACCGGGGCCGTGGGG